>JAKOGI010003774.1:0-15000 GCA_029747015.1 Carnegiea gigantea
TTGAAATTCAAGATTTTGAAATGTTAATGTCCTTCTGGCTGTTGAGTTCAGTTTTGCTTTAAACTGAAGAACTTGCTTTCCTTTAGCAATGATGAATGAGTTTACGTTCACAAGTACATGTTCTTATGCATGTCGAGATGCTCCTATGAATGTGTACGTGCTAAGATGTGTACATCAATGGAATCGTTCATAATGGACTAGGAAAGGAATGATTAGAGATTAGTTGCTATGATTGATAATCCTACAAAATGATACCTTCCTCTTGTGAATTCTGGATTGCCTGGGTAAATTAGGGGATATTTTCGTATGTGTGCTTAAAAGATTAAATGCTAGTGGTAGGACCTTGTTGAACACCGCGTAAGTGTACCTATCATTCCCCATCTTTGTCATTGTTGCCTATACCGTGCATTGCTTGCTTTCTACCATACGAATTGTTATTTGTGATGTGAGGTGGCAATGTTTTGACTGGAATGAACCCTAATACACTTAGGAAGCGCAAGGGAGAAAGAACCTAACAAACTTTGGAATTGTTCATAGTAAATGACTCCTACTAAAGTAAGCGACCTACATAGTAAGACTGCTATGATCACCTATGGGGAAGGTGTGCCTCATAAGACCTCAACGCAAACCTATAGGACCATTAATATCGACCATACTCAAAACAATCATAGCTCGTTGGTCACCAACCTCTCCTAGATTTGGATGAACTGTAGGGCATATCGTTGACCACAGGTTACAAATGGAATTGCACTCGTGTATACACATCTAGATATTTTCCCTATGAGACAACTTCACAAGCCTATACATCTTAAGAAATGACTGTGGCATAATATACTACGTGAGGTCGTAAGAATATCTATAGACAGGACTGTTGTAAGTGTCCGTCGAAGCGTTTGTGGTCAGATGCTAATAGAATGAGTTTTTGGTGGTTACTTGGCTTGAACTTGAGTAAACTTATAACTGTATTAGTTGACGACTTGATTTATTTAGCTAATTGTACAATATGACTTTTGAATCATCATTTACGGCCATTAAATTCTGTTTTCTCATGTTATAGTTGGAGTAACTGAACACGACGTATTGTAACATGTGACTTGATGACAATAGAGTCATATTTGTATGTGTTCACATTTATAGATATGTATATCTCATGTGTAAAAAAGATAGCATGGTATAGCATCTAAGTTCATGCCAGCATAAACATAGATACTCACGTTCGTTGTGCACAGTCATCACTGCATTATAGGAACTGGGTTATTGACTAGTTGTATGAGTGAACTGTTAAGTGCATGAGCCTTTGGTGCCTGTTTTGAGCCTATATAGGATGCATTTGAGTTGGATACATGGTCTAATATGTGTGGCTTATAGCGTCATAAGGTCATTGGTGTTTTACTTGCATTACATGACTCATATTGCTTTATGTTATAGCTTGAGTGGCTGGATAGGCATATGTTTAATGCATGACCTAGTGAGTATCAGAATTTGCATTAACATGTGCTCACCACCACATATATTATGATCACAAAGGATAACATGCTAGTACCTCGCATTTTAGGGGCCAACCTCTATTTGGATACACAAATGTCTATGTGCTTCATGTGATACGACGATGTGCAGGTGTACTTGCAGTTATGTGCGAGCCTTACCTTACCACCTAGTCCTTAGAGTTGTGAAACATGGCAGCTAAAGTGTTCGGTTGAGGTGCTCTGGTGTAGTTTGACTATATAGTGGTAAATACTTGTGCCATCCTCATTAGGACAAGGACGTGTCAATTTACCTACATAGCTTCATAACTTAGAGAGAAACCAATTCCATATGGAAGTTTAAGGGTAGGACTTTACATCAGGTAAACCATGGTGATTAAGCTAATGTAATTTGATGTCTCCACTACTTTGGTGTGATGTGGTAGCTTCCTGGCTTATTGATTTAAACTTAGAATGATTTGATACCTTTATGCTTTCGAATGAACCTGGTTAAGCTAACCGCCTCCGTACAACCTTGACATGTCTTATATAAGTTGCCATGAGTGAAAGACCTAAAAATTAGCTAGGGTCGATGTATAAACATAGGAGGGTCAGTGCATATGTTTCCTTCTTGTGAATTACTTGCTATATATATATATATATATACATGTTTAGATGAGTTCATGCTGCTTATGATCTTTGGGCTTGGGAATGCTGAGTTGTTGAGCCTATATGGTGTCATCATACTAAAGTTATGCTACGTGATGCTATGTGATGCTCTTACTACTCTAGTGTGCTATAGGAGTCCCCAGATTAACCGTTTTGATCTTAAAGGTGATTTAAATCCATGTTTTAGAAAGAAACTACCTGTGTATAAGCTTGAGATGATATAGCCCAATGGTCATACCTTTAGTTGTCGATTCTTAACGAGGCATACACATGAAGTTGTTGTTCACCACGCAAATAGTGTCTACCTAATTGAGTGTCGTTGCTCATTTTTAAATAAGCTTAATATGGATTTCCACACTAACTCATTTGCCATTCTCCGATGCGTTTGCCCTTGATGCCTAAATAGAGTGAGTAGACGCTTGGAGAGGATTGGCGAGCAGGACATTGGATACCATAAGCCCTTTTTTCGGTTTTAATTAATTGTAGAACAAGGTTTTGGATTTTAGAGCGAGTTGTGTAGATTGTGTCATATGTAAATACGTCTTACGTACAAATGAACTGAGTTTTGGAATTTCGAGGACGAAATTCTTTCAAGGGGGGAAGAATATAATGCGTACGTTCTTTGTTTTTATGTTAAGCTGACTGTCTTACCTTTTGTCGTTATAAAATCATATTTTAGTAATAATATGAGTTAAATTATTATCGATGTACTTGTGTGAGCAAACTTATTAGCCACTATGGTCGTACGCTTTGAATTAGCTAAGATAACATGCTTAGGGACATATGTGAAATGGGAGTGAACCTGCTAGAATGGGGGAATCCCTAGCCTAGGGAGTAAGTCCCAGTAGAGGGAGACCCTAGAAGACCCTGACGAGGGTGTACGTCTAATTATATAGCCATCCCGGAAGTAAGAGCTTATCCATGAGGATAGTCTTACAATGGGTTGAGAATAGATCTCACCTAACCAGCACATTATGATGATCTTATGCCAAGAGTATTTTCCTAATGAGTAAGAAAAGCAGTTGGCATTTTGCCATTTTAAGTATTTCAGGAAAAAGAAAGATTTTAAGGGTCATTAAGACGCCAGTTCGAATAAGATTCAAAAAGCTTATAAGCGTCATTAGAGGACCAATACGAAAGATGTTTCCTTTTAAAGAATATGAGCCTTAAGATGCTAAATAAAGTGTTTTCATGAAAAAGAAAGAAAGCTTCCTGTGCATATCTTATGAATGAGATTTTAAGTATAGTTTGAATGAAATTTCAAATAAAGTATGGCTATATCCTTGTAATGCATCGACATATAAGTTTTTAAATGCACATATTCTGTGAAAAAAAGTTCCTTGCATAATCTTTGCTCCATGTGTTTAGGCATCTCTCATAAGTGATTAGACAGACAAGGCATGAATTAGTATTATACCACATAGCCTAATAGTTGGGAATTAATCAAATTCTCTGTCGTTTAATATGATAATAGTACTACTTAAATGTGTGATATGTGGATATTATTGATACTATTGCCTACAACTGTTTTGGTTTTAAGGAGTTGAGGAATACTCACTGAGTATATGGTGGCTCACTTCAATTCTTTTCCCTTTTTCCCTAGGTGATGATTAAACAAGTGTGTTTGTAACCTGGCGTAGACTCGCCAGTAGTTGCCCGAAAAGTCTTTTGAGAAGTTGCATGTTGTCAGGCTGCCTATTTTCTTCTTTTGGTTGAAAGAATGTGTCATGTAAGTATGTAGTCGGCTCTGGGCCGTGTCTCAAACTTTGTAAATGATTTGAACATATGTTGTGTAATGACATAAGCCACAACCCCAGGCGTGTGACTCATGGAGAAACTCCTAATTCCTTTGAACTTTGTTTTAATACCATACGGTACCTCTTAAGTTCAAATTTGAACTTTTACAAATGTTGCAAATATAGGCGTAACTATTGTAGTTTGGTTCCAAGATTCCCTATATAGCTTAAAGCTAGGTTAAATCTCTAAGAAGTTTCCAGTTACGTCAGCCAGGGTCTCCCTTAGGAGACCCTGGTGGTGTAATGCCTCTCGGGGGTAGAGGGGTGTTAGATTGAGTGGTGTCAGAGCCATAGGTTGCATACACATCTAGATGTGATATTAGGAGTTTCGATGTGTGACATACGTACTTTAAAGTGCTTACATGACTTCTTATATACTTACATATTTATGTAGACATACTAGTTGTATGGCCTAGGACGCTTATGCATACATGTGCTTGCTAGCTTTATACATAACCGAATATGGTGATGTAGGATGGTGTTCCACATCATTGACTTCATGTACTTTCCTTTCTAGTGGGATGCGTGGAACGTGGTTATCTTTCAGGTTGCTGCAGTAAGGAGTAACCAGTGGGGGCCCTTGCAGGTCACCCAAACCCACTGAGTTGCCAAGTTCATCCGAGAAATATCCGTCATAGGATGGTGGAGAGAGGTTGCCAACACCCTCCGCCAGTTTACCGTGCACAGAGGCTTGGTGGGTTTCTTAATGCTGGCAGAAGAACAAGTGGACTTATTAGGAAATACCTCCTGGGAAAGGAGCATTGCCGCTAGTCAAATGGTCAACACAGCCCTAATTGCTCTCGTTGAGGAACAACATCTCCCGATCATAATTATAGAGAGAAACCAAGTTGAACACCACCAGATGAGACTTCTGTTCATAGAAAACCCTCAGGCAGAGCAATACAAACGAGTAGCCATGATGTGGATATGTTGGATAGACTCCTTTGGGGCACACTATCCCTGTGGCTGGCAGGCTACAATGCTCAGGATGAGGGAGCTGGTGGATGAGGAACCTATGTGGAATACTCCCCGACTATTAGATTGGGAAAACTACTAGCCCCTGATGAATCTGAAGACTAGAACTAGCCAATGATTAACTACCCTACTAAGGAGGATTCCTCAGATGATGTGTAGAGTAAGGCATGAACCGAGGTTCACTAATGTGTGTGTTATATTCGAATAAGCCGTAGCTGGTTGTTTTCCTTGTTTTTCCAAGGCATCAGTGTACCGGGAGTTCCTAGGTAACTTTCAAGTCTAGTGTTTCCTTTGAATGAATGAATGTGTAGGGGTGTTTACCCCAATGTTTTGTGAATATGTGAATGTGTGCCTTTAGTAAGGATAAGGTATACTTGTGCGACCCTGAGTAGGATCGCACCAATGTTTTTATAACACCCAGAGTGTGGCTTAAAAAGGATCGAAGTGACTACTTATATCACCAAATGTGCACCTTTCTTTATGGGAAGCCCACTCTTAAGAACTCTATAGTTAAGCGTGCTTGTTGGGGAGCAATCTTGGGACAGGTGACCTCCTGGGAAGTTTCCCAGGCAGCGTGTGAGCGAGGACAAAGCACGCCGGAAAGATTTGTGATGATTTATGAGGCCAGTCAATGATCCTTTAAGCCGTTATTGGTAAGACCAGCGACCGAAAGGGGTCAGGGCATTACAAATGGTATCAGAGTCGACCCGCGACTGTGAGCTGCGCCAATAGATGGAGAGCCCATGGGCAGTCACCTAGCGGGGAAAGGATATTGGGTGTGGACTGTCGGTTAAGAGGACCCGTACGACGGTTTGAAACGAGGATGTTGTGCGCTTCAAGTGGGGGTGATTGTAACACCCCGAGTGTGGCTTAAAAAGGAACGAAGTGACTACTTTTATCACCAAAGGTGCATCTTTCTTTTCGGGAAGCCCACTCTTAAGAACTCTACAATGAAGCATGCTTGCTGGGGAGCAATCTTGGGATGAGTGACCTCTTGGGAAGTTTCCTAGGCAGCGTATGAGCGAGGACGAAGCACGCCGGAAAGACTTGTGATGATTTGTGGGGCCAGTGAATGATCCTTTAAGTCATTATTGGTAACACCCATGACAGAAAGGGGTCGGGCCATTACAGTTTTAAACTATAAATTTTATTTAATATCGTACTATGTCTTTAAATGACTTTATAAAAACCTATCTGTATGCGTAAAACTAAGTAACTTTACATAAACCATTGTGTGGACAATGCCTCCCCGAAGAGAACCAATGGCGGGACCAACCTCCATAGATATGGTATGCCAATTCAACAAACTGAATCCACCTAAGTTTGGTGGTAGAGCTTACCCCCTAGCATATCAAGAGTGGCTCAGAAGGATAGAGAACCTATTTGAGGTGATGGAATGCCCCGAAAGGTTCAAAGTACATCTAGCCACCCATCCGTTTGAAAAGGAAGCCAAATTCTGGTGGGGAACAATCAAGCCCCGAGCTGATGAGCCAGCTTTGACTTGGAAGTAGCTAAAAATTCTAATGGATACTCAATACTACCCTCGTGACATGGAAAGCGCTAAAGAACAGGAGTTCTTACGCCCTAAGCAGGGGAAAATGAGCGTAATGGAGTACGCAGCGAAGTTCAATGATTAGCCACTTTGCACCCAATCAGGTTGCTACCGAAGAAATGAGAATGGATCATTTGAACAAGGCTTGAAGGGACGAATAAAACGAATGATAGCTAGACATTGGTTTACCAACTTTCAAGAGATGCACTAAAGGGCAGTAAAAATAGCCCGGGTTATAGAGGAAACTGAGACTGAGAACCGACAATTGGGCCTATCCAAAAGAAAATTTGGCCCTGTAGGATCCAGCACTCAGGGGAATAAGAAGTTTAGGAAATTCAACCCTGAGAAGGACCGGGGCAAAGGAAAACAAGCTATGCTGTGGCAAGAGATAGAACCCTGCAATTAGTGTGGGCGTATGCATTACGGTCCATACAAATACGATATGCAAGAATGCTATAGGTGTGGTGCAATGGATCATAAGATTGCAAACTGCCCCAAAAAGGCGTGGAATTGTCAAGGCAACATGCAAGGTTCAGGCATGGGAACCAATCCAGTCATACAAAGGGGCCGCCCTCCTACGAATGCAACCTCAGGAGCTAACCTAGGTGGAAAAAAGTTGCAAGCAGGTGGGCGAGTGTTCTGCCTAGAAGGTGATGAGGCAGAGAATCCCACTGTTGCCATATCAGGTACTCTTCTATTCAACCACCTCTACGCTTATGTTTTATTTGATTCGGGTGCCACACATTCTTTTATAAATTCTGTTTTTGTAAAGAAGCTTGCCGGCAAGCCTAACAAGATAGATGTACAACTATATGTAACCACTCCCCTAGGATATACCTATCACACTAATGTTGTTTTGAAAGACTGTGCTATAAATTTGGGAGGGAGAATCCTCCCCGCAAATCTAGTATCACTAGATATACAAGGCTGGGATGTTATCCATGGGATAGACTGGTTAACTAAGCATAAAGTAACCATTGATTGTGAAAAGAAGCTAGTTACCTTCTCAACCCCTAAGAGAGAAAGGATGACATTCAAAGGAAGTGGCCACCAAGTGACCATTCCAACTGTATCTGCCATGCAAGCATTTAGGATACTAAAGAAAGGATGTCAGTGTTATCTGTGCACAATTGAGGCAACAGAACAAAAAGACCTAAACTTGAATGAAATTCTGGTAGCAAGAGAGTTCACCCATGTATTCCAAGAGGTACCAGGGTTACCACTCGATTAAGAGATCAAATTTACCATTAAGCTTATACCCGGAACTGTCCCATTATCCAAGGCACCCTATAGAATGGCACCTGCTGAACTAGTGGAGTTAAAAACCCAATTACAGGAGTTACTAGACAAGGGATTAATTCAGCCTAGTGTCTCACCCTGGAGAGCACCAGTACTCTTTGTGAAAAAGAAATATGGGAGTTTGAGGTTGTGTATTGATTATCGGGAGTTAAACAAGGTGATAGTCAAGAGCAAGTACCCATTCTCTAGAATTGATGACTTGTTTGATCAACTAGCCAGTTTTGCAGTGTTCTCATAGATCGATTTGAGATCAGGGTACCATTAGTTAAAGATTAAGAAAGAAGATGTACCCAAAACTGCCTTCCAAACTCGATATGGGCATTATGAGTTCTTAGTGTTATGGTTTGGGTTAACTAATGCCCCCGCCTTCTTCATGGACTTGATGAACAGGGTCTTTAAACCCTTCCTCGATAAGTTAGTAGTGGTATTCATTGATGATATCCTAGTATACTCCAAGACCAAGGAAGAACATGCAGACCACTTATGAATAGTGTTGAAAACACTACAAGAACACAAACCATATGCCAAGCTTTAAAAGCGCAAGTTTTGGCTAGAAAAGGTACACTTTTTGGGTCATATAGTGACTGAAAAAGGCATTTCAATGGATCTCGCTAAGGTAGAGGCTATTGTGAAATGTCTCCAAGGTGCGAAGCTTCTTAGGTATGGCTAGTTACTATAGGAGATTCATAGAGGGATTTTCTAAACTAGCCTTACCTATCACCAAATTACTTTAGAAAAGCAATAAGTTTGAATGGATAAGGGAGTGTGAAGATAGCCTCCAGGAGCTAAAGAGGTGACTGGTATCTGCACCAATACTAGCAATACCTAAAGGCAATGAGGGGTTTATAATCTACAGTGATGCATCCAAGAAGGGGCTGGGATGTGTTCTAATGCAAAAAGGAAGAGTTATTGCCTATGCCTCTCGCTAATTGAAGCCATATGAAGAAAATTACCTAACACATGACCTAGAATTGGCGGCGGTCGTGTTTGCCCTGAAAATCTGGAGGCACTACCTTTATAGAGTAAGGTGTGAAGTATATATTGATCACAAGAGTCTAAAGTATATTTTTACTCAGAAAGAGTTGAATGTGAGACAGAGCAGATGGTTAGAACTCTTGAAAGATTATGATATGGAGGTCAAATATCACCTTGGTAAAACAAACGTAGTGGCCGATGCCCTGAGCTGGAAGTCTACCGGTTCGATGGCCTGCCTACTTATACAAGAAAAGAGACTCCTGAGAGAGCTCGACGCATTATAAATAGAGGTAGTACTACTAGAGAATCAAAGCTATTTGGCAGCACTTCAAATCTCTTCTCCATTGGTTGAACAAATCAAGCAGCATCAGAAAGATGACCCTTAACTTATGAAGATCAGGAAGGGTGTGGAAGAAGGAAGGAATAAGGAATTTTCAATCCAAAACGAGGTGCTTTGGCATAGAAGCAGATTATGTGTTCCAAACATAACAACTCTCAAAAAGGAGTTGTTAAAGAAGCACACAACGCTGCACTTACTACTCACCCCGGAGGTACAAAAATGTACTATGACTTGAAAACCCACTATTAGTGGAATGGGATGAAAAGGGACATTGCAGACTTCATGGCTCGATGTCTCACCGGTCAAAGGGTGAAAATTGAGCATCAAAAACCTGGAGGGCTACTATAACCTTTACCGATCCCAGTGTGGAAATGAGAACACATTACCATGGATTTTGTTGTTGGAATGCCAAAAACAACCAAGCAGCATGATAGTGTTTGGGTAATAGTTGACAGGCTAACCAAGAGTGCATACTTCTTAGCTATTAAAACTACTTCCGCCTCTGAGAAACTGGCTGATTTATACATCAAGGAGATAGTTAGATTGCATGACGTGCTGCTCAGTATTGTGTTAGACTGTGATACCAAGTTCATATCTAGATTCTGGCACGGTTTTCAAAGAGTAATGGGCACAGAACTACATTTAAGTACAGCCTTTCACCCTCAGACAGACGGACAATCAGAAAGAACCATTCAAACCCTGGAGGACATATTGAGAGCCTGTGCACTTGATTATGCTGGGACTTGGGATCATATCCGGCCTCTGGTCGAGTTTGCATACAATAACAGCTACCATGCCAGTATTGGCATGGCCCCTTTTGAGGCATTGTATGGTCAACGCTGCAGAACCCCTACTTGTTGGAACGAAGTAGGAGAAAGGGAACCCTCCAAGGTAGAGCTAATCGATTGAACAATAGAAATAATCAAGATAGTCCGTAAGAGACTACAAGCTGCCTAGAGTAGGCAAAAGAACTATGCGGATGTTAGGAGAAGGCCACTGGAGTTTGAAGTTGGAGATCATGTATTTCTAAAGATATCTCTACTCAAGAAAAGCATAAGGTTTGGGCAAAAAGGGAAGTTGAGCCCAAGATTCATTGGACCATTCGAGATCCTGCAGAAAGTGGGATTGGTCGCATACTAACTAGCTTTACCGCCCTCACTGTAAGGCATACACGATGTATTCCATGTATCCAGTCTCTGGAAGTATGTTCCGGATCCAAATCATGTCATCTGGTATTAACCCTTGTAGGTTAAGGAGAACCTCACATATGTGGAAGAACCCATTCAAATTTTGGAAAGAGCGGAGAAAAAGCTCAGGAATAGGAACATAAGGTGTTATGGAAACGCCATAAAGTGGCAGAAGCAACTTGGGAACTAGAAAGCAAAATGCGTGAAAAGTACCTAGCATTATTTCTACCGGGTAAGAAAATTTCGAAGACGAAATTCTTTTAAGGGGGAGAGCGTAAGGGCCGCACTTTCTCTCTGTTGTTGACTAACTGTTTCAGTTGCTAAGTTTACCAAGCTGCATTTTAATTATTTTTAATCAAAGATTTTGTGTCATCTGTGCACGTATTTAATAACTAATTTGACTAAAAAGAACATCGCTATTATTATCATCATCATCATCATCATTAATTGTTTAGAAAATTTTTTTTGAGTTAGTGCTAACTCATGCCCTCAAAATCGTTATTCGATTTATCTAATCGTTCCCCGAATTTAATTAGGATGTCGGTTTTAGAACGTTTCAACCCAAGCTTAGACTGATCATTAATGCATTTGGAATCAGAAATTTAACTGTTGCAGTAATTGAACAAAAAAAAGGAAAAAGGGAAAGGAGTAAAAAGAAGGGGTCCTCGTGGTCTCATACCCGACCCCTATCTCTACTCCTCTTCTCTTCTTCCTTACGCAAACAGCAGGCAAGCACTGCTTGTCTTCTCTTTACTCCTCCACCCATGTCGCCACCGGAGAGCACGGGAGGGACCATGGTGGCCCCTGTGTGCGATCCAACACCACCACCAGCCCCACCATCCTCTTTCCTCCACATCTCGCCGTGAACCTAGAACCGTTCTACCATGTTTGTGGCCATCTCTCGACTGCACGCACATACCGAAAAATGGCCAGAAACCTCAGACTCAACCTTCGCTATAAATTGAGGGGTCGAATTCAACCTAAATTGCACATAAAAACTTCAAATCGGGAGCTAGGGTTTCGGTTTTAGCAAGGCATACGGGCTAGGGTATGGGCACAGCAGCTTGGGCGTACATTTGGTGCTAATTGAGTTGGATTTAAGCTAAATTCAAGTAAGTGTTTCTCTTCTCCTAAATTATTAGTAATTTCGAAATCAATTTAGCCCTCAAATTGCGATGTATGATAGTTCAAAGTTAGTCAGATTAACAGGAAAAGTGGGAGTAGTTATGCATACTTTATTCAACTGAATTCAGGCTTAGATTATGCATGTATAGGCTGACTGAAAATTGCCTAGAATTGAACTAATTTTATGCCTGAGATGCTGCTTAAATTATGTCAAAATAATCCCCTAGTTAGGCAGGAAATACACCATGTAAATTTGGCAGAATTAGGGCTGAAATTGAGTTGGAAAAGGGCCGAGAATGGGGCTGCTATGGGGGCAGAGTTTGTGGCTTTTGTGGTTAGAAAATCAATGCATGTTAAGTTAGTTAATTCATGCTTGAAATTGGCTTGAAATGGCCTAAGAATGCTTTGAATCGATGCATGTGAAGTTAGTTAATTCGCATTTGGGAAAGGCCTTGAAACGATCTAAGAATGCTTTAAGTCAATGCATGCTAATTTGGTTAATTCGGGTTTAAAATTGACCTTTGAAACGACCCAATAACCTTGGTTAATTAAAACAGATCTGAAAGCCTTAATGTGACTAGATTATGCCTTGAAATGACATGAATTTGGCATGCTTACTTCCTAATTGCGAGTTATGAATGCAACGATGGTTTCATGCTTTGTTAATTCATTTTGGTCTGCTGAATGTTCTATATAATTATATATGTTGCAATGTGCCGCTAGAAGGATGCTGCTTGCTTGGTGAGTTTATATGTCGCTATTGCTTATTTCATTATGACCTTTGTGATAAAATGCTATGACTGTGAAATTGAAACCGAGTTGGTAGTTGGATAGCTTGAGGTTGAACTAATGAGAGTTTTTGAGGTTCTTTGTGATTGGTTGTGTGAGGAGGGAGCCTGGGTTGTGATTGACCGCAATCGTGTGGATTGCGAGGCCATGTGGGGCTTATTCTGCTAAGTTGAATTATGAAGTATTTGAATGTCTTACATGTCCCCTTTTATGTCATTAAGCTCTATTATGTGTGTGAGGGTGAAATTTTGAAAAAGATGGTTTTTTGTGGTTAAAAATAAAAGTATCCATACCTACTAGCAAATAATGGCCTATTTTTAACTATATGAATGCAGTTTTTAAGGCATAAAGAACTTTAAAAAGGAGTGAGTTGTATGATAAATGATGTCGCTATGAAAGACAGCAAACTTATTAGCCACTATGACCATACACTTTAAATGGTCTAACATAACATGCTTAGGGACATATGTAATATGGGAGTGAACATGCTAGAGCAGGGGAATCCCTAACTTAGGGAGTAAGTCCCAGTAGTGGGAGACCCTAGAAGACCCTGACGATGGTGTAGGTCTAATTATGTAGCCATCCCGAGGGTAAGAGCTTAAGTGTGAGGATAGTCTCACTAGGGGTTGAGAATAGATCTCCCCCAACCAGCACATCATGACGATCTCATGGCAAGAGTATTTCCTTAATAAGTAAGAAAAGCAATTAGCATTTCGCCATTTTAAGTATTTCAGGAAAAAGAAAGATTTTAAGGGCCATTAAGAGGCCAGTTTGAATAAGATCGAAAAGCTCATAAGGGTCATTAGAGGACCAATACGAAAGAGATTTCTTTTTAAAGAATATGAGCCTTAAGAAGCTAAGTAAAGTGTTTTCATTAAAAAGAAAGAAAGCTTCCTATGCATATCCTGTGCATATCTTATAAATGAGATTCCGAGTATAGTTTGAATGAAATTTCAAACAAACTATGGCTATATCCTTGTAATGCATCAAGCATATAAGTTTTTAAATGCACATATTCTGTGAAAGAAAATTCTTTGCATAATCTTTGCTCCATGTGTTTAGGCGTCTCTCATAAGTGATTAGACAGACAAGGCATGAATTACATATTATATCACATAGCCTAATAGTTGGGAATTAATCAAATTCTCTGTCGTTTAATACGATAATAGTACTACTCAAATACGTGATATGTGGATGTTATTGGTACTATTGCCTACAACTGTTTTGGTTTTAAGGACTTGAGAAATACTCACTGAGCATGCGGTGGCTCACTCTAATTCTTTTCCCTTTTTCCCCAGGTGATGATTAAATAAGCATGTTTGCAACCTGGCATAGACTCGCTAGTAGTTGCCTGAAAAGTCTTTTGACAAGCTGCATTTTGTCAAGCTGCCTATCTTCTCCTTTTGGTTGAAAGAATGTGTCATGTAAGCATGTAGTTGGCTCTGGGTCGTGTCTCAAACCTTGCAAATGATTTGAACATATGTTATGTGGTGGCATAAGCCACAACCCCGGGCGTGTGACTCATGGGGAAACTCCTAATTCCTTTAAACTTGGTTTTAATACCATCAGGTACCTCTTAAGTTCAAATTCGAACTTTTACAAATGTTGCAAATATAGGCGCAACTGCTGTAGTTTGGTTCCAGGATTCCCTAACAAGCTTAAAGCTAGGTTGCATCTCTAAGAAGTTTCCATATATATATATATATATATTATATATAGTATAATATATATATAGATATATATATATATATATATATATGATATATATCATATATATATCACATATAATAGATATGTATAGATATGTATATATACTATATATATAGTATATATATCTATATAGATATATATGTATATATATATATATCTTATATCTATATATGTATATTGTGTGTGTATATATATTATATATATAATATATATATTCTATATATATATATTTTAGATATGTGTATATATATATATATATCTATATCTATATATCTATATATATATATATAATATATATATATATATATATATATATATATATATATATATATCTATATAATATATTATATATATATATATAGATAATATATATATATATAATAATATATATCACATCTCCTTAAATATATATATATAATATATATATATATATATATATATAGATATACATATATAGATATATAGAGATATGTATATATACCCCACACACACACACACACACACATATATATAATATATATATATATATATTATATATATATATATATAATATTATATATTGTGTTGTGTGTGTGTGTGTGGGTTTGTGTGTGTGTGTGTGTGTGTGTGTGTGTGTGTGTACACATACACATATATATACATCGGAGGAGACTTTTCATAGGAGGAGATTTTAATGGCTATATTGGTGTCGAATCAGATAGGTATGATGTAGTTCACGGAGGTTACGGCTATGGAGAGAGAAATAATGAAGGAGTCTCTGTTTTGGATTTTGCGGTTGCCTGTGAATTGTTAGTGGTAAACTCCTATTTTAAGAAGGAGGAGGACCACTTGTGACCTTCAAGAGTGGTTATATGAAGACTCAAATTGATTACTTCCTGATTAAGGCGGATAATCGGAGGTTTTGTAAGAACTGCAAGGTGATAACTAGTGAGTATTTAGGAACTCAGCATAAGTTACTTGTGATGGATGTGGAGTTCAAATGTCCTAAGTGAAGGAAGAGAAGTGTTGGGGACCATACAGTTAAGTGGTGGAAGCTTACTAAGGAGAACGCTATGAAATTATCAGAGAGGATTACAAAAGAAGGAGCTTGGAGGTAGGCAGAGGATGCAGACACAATATG
>JAKOGI010003774.1:20000-22500 GCA_029747015.1 Carnegiea gigantea
CACTCATTCGATATTCCCCATGAACTAGCTCCCATCTGGTGTGAATTCTGGGCAAAACAGAGAAGAACCCACCATGTTTTCGGTGGGTTTGAGCACGAATTCGAGAGCCCAAACTCTTGGAAAAGTTCAGCCATGCATTCTAGTCGTCAATCCCTTCGAAACCTCTATAGATTGGGGATAAATTCATAGCCTTAGGAATCCATCTCAAATTCACGTCAGTGAGTGAGGTTTTGGGTTGCATTTGGGGTTCGATTTGCATGGTTTGGGCACAGTTTAGGGACTGATGTGCGTGGTGAGCAAGAGGCGAAGGGTTGGTGTTGTTCGATCTCCTAGAATCGAGCCAGCAACTTTGAACGATTATCCATTCGAGGCGGGGATTTCTTTACTCCTAAATTGCTATTATTTTCAATGAATTTAACTAAATTAGTTAGTGCATGTTGATTTCAGGTTAGAAATCTGTTGGGGTAAATTTGGAATCAAGATTGAGGAATTACGAATGTGGTACTATTAATCGTGGGTTAATTATATGTTGAAACTGCTACTGGATTATTAATGGCTACATAGTTTGGAAGTTTGCTAAATTATTAATAATCAGATTATCGCCTTAGTGTTGTCATTTTGTCAGTTTATTATCATGTTTTGAAGTTTAAAAATGCTAATTGGACGAATTAAGGCATTAGTAAAGAATGTTGATTTTTGTTTAGAAGTTATCACTAAATCAGTACAGCTGCGCTTAATTTCTATATAGGGCTATTGATGAGAATGTCATGCTTATATGTATTGGTTTTGTGAATTATTGGTTCGTTTATGACAATATTTAACCAATCTTGGTAGTTTGATGGTTTTTGAGGTAGAACTAATGAGAAATTTGAGGTTCCTGTGGTCGGTGTTGTGTGAGGAGGGAGCCTGGGTTGTGAATTATTGCAATCGTGTGGATTGTGAGGCCATGTGTGGTTTATTGAGTAAATTCTGCCGAGTTGTGCTATGAAGTGTACAATGTGCTAGTTGTGAACCGTTTTTTCCCTCAATGTGCTACGTGACATTAAGTGGTTAATTCATGAAATTTAGACATCTTTAAGAAGGATTGTTAAATGTTTTTTTTCATGATTTCGAATGCTTTTAAGTACTTACCAATTGCCTATCAGTCACGAAAATGATTGTGGTCCAAAATAATCCTAAATCGTAGAACTACTCAGGGAGTGACTCAACTGAATAGTCGATAGGTTTAGGAAGTTTAAAAGTGAACTACAAGTGAGCTCGAAAAGGTTTTAAGGCATTGGTTTGTATATAACTGCTCGTTATGTTTAAAAAGGATTTAAGCGATCTGAAAAAGGGCGTCTTAAAGTATTAATTATGAAATTTAGCTTGAATTGTGTGCTAACTGCCTACTTGAGTTTCGATTGAGTTCCAAATTACGAGCTAGTAAAATCATTATGATTTTTAAGAAGCGTTTACATTGAAAGCTTACGAAGGAACCTTGTTTGCTTGATAAATGACTTTCAGTTTTGAATAGTAGCAAGTTTGGAATGTTTTAAGCCTTCAGTTTATTTATACACCCTCTTTTGAGTTTTAAAAGAAATTGAAACGAGTCATAGAATGGCAACTGAGGATTTTATTATAAACCTAGTTTGAATTAAATGCTAACTAAGTACATTAAGTTCCAAATGGGTTTTGTTTTACGAATTAGCAAACGTATTACATTTATAGGAAGCTTTTAAATTAAAAACGAGGTCGTTTTACGGATTAGCAAACTTATCACGTATATAAGAAGCTCTTAAAGTAAAAAGAGGAGTCAATTTTACAAGTTAGTAAACGTATTAACAATCTCATTTCGTTTATAGGAAGCTTGTAACTTTAAAATGAAGTCGTATTACGTATTAACCAACTTATTACGTTTATAAGAAGCTTTTAAGTTTAAAGTGAAGTCGTTTTATGTGTTAACTAAATTATTGCATTTATAAGAAGCTTTTAAGTTTATAGCGAAGTCGTTTTACGTGTTAACTAACTTAATGCATTTATAAGAAGCTTTTAAGTTCGAAAGGAAGTCGGTTTACGCGTTAGCAAACTTACTTCGTTTATAAAAATATTTTAAGTTAAAACAAAGACTTCGTTTACGAATTAGCAAACTTATTTCATTTAAAAGGAGTTTTTAAGCTAAAAACAAGGGAACTACAAACATTTCGAAAAACTTTGGTCGATTTGTTAAAAGTAAGATTTTAGCAAAGTAATCAACTGAAAAAGAGAAATGAAATGCGATTTTAAAGGCCAAAAAAGTGCTAGGTAAGTGCCCAGACCTTGAGGGTGGGAACTGGATGCAAAGATGAGGTGAGCTGTTTCCCTCGAAGGTAATGTTGGGAGCTGGACGCAAAGATGGCATGAGATATTCCCGGGAGCTGGACTCAAGATATGATTATCTTGGTGTGAGCTGTTCCCTGATGTGTGATGCGCAAGAAAACCTTGAGGGAGACTGGACTCAGGACATGATTATCCTGATGTAAGC
>JAKOGI010003774.1:27500-30000 GCA_029747015.1 Carnegiea gigantea
TGTTCATGGATATCTAACTTTGCCAACCCTACAAAAATTAATAAGAAAAATGTAATAAAAATTGATAAGGAAGGTAAAATTACCATTAAACCCTAATTATTAAGAAGTATGAGTACAAGATCAGATTGGGAAGAAAGATCTTCACCAGTTAAAAAAGAGTGTAAAGAAGATGATACAATTAGCATGATTAGTGAAATGAGTAGAATGAGTTTTGAAGTTATACGACCCAGCATAGATCGAATAACGAGTCTAGATAGAAAGGTCATTGGGTACAAAACTAGAGCTGTTAGTGAACCAATCTATGAGGATGAATTAGTCAAAAATATGACTATGAAAATATGCAATGAAGCTACCAATACAAATCCTAATAGTATCTACATCCCAATAAAGGTATGTTTAGAGGGATATAATAAATACGAATTGTGTGTTTACATAGATAGTGATTGTTCTGTATGCTTTGAACAAAGGTCATTATTTCTAGAATTTATGTGGAAAAGAGCTAAAAATTCTTTATAAGTGAGGATAGCTGATAATAGCATTATGAGCCATAATAAGGCAATAGAAGGGTTATCTACAGAATTAGAAGGAGTTCAATGCATTATACCAATTCTATGGGCTATCGATCAACCCTCTCATGATATGATTATTGAAAATAATTTTTAGAGATTATATTCTCCATGTACACAAATCGTAAACCAGATAATGTTCACAATTAATGGTCACTGAGTTCCTATTGAAAAATTAAGTAAGGCTTACACTCATCAGAAAATTGAGTTTGCACACAACTAGCGTGGTGAGAAGGTAATGCCAGTATAATGTGAAGTAGCATTAACAATCTCATTACTCGAATTGTCTATTAAAGAACAGATCATCGAATAACAAGAAAAATTATATAAGAAACTCTACTATGATAATCCAATAAAGTTTTGGGATAAAGATAAAATATTTGCTAAAGTCACTCTATTAAATCCCAACACTATTATCCAAGTCAACCCAATGGTGTATACCCACCAGGATATTCAAGAATTTGATAAATAAATTAACGAACTTCTTGATAAAAGATTAATCAGGAATAGCAATGGTCCTCATACTAGTCTTGCTTTCATGGTAAGAAATCATACAGAAGAGAAAAGAGGAAAAGCTAGAATAGTAATCAATTATAAAAAGTTTAATGATAATACCGTCTTTAATAGTTATTATATTCCTGACAAAACAATCCTTTTCAATAGAATTCAAGAAGCCTCTTGGTTCTCAAAAATGGATTGCAAAAGTGGTTATTGGCAGATAAAAATGGATGAGAAAAGTATTCCTTTAATTGCATTTAGTGCCCCACAAGGACATTATGAATGGATAGTAATGCCATTTGATCTTAAAAATGCACCACAAATATTCTAAAGGAGAATAGATAATATCTTTAAAGATCTCAATCATTGTTGTTTAGTTTACATCGATGACATCCTTGTCTTTTCTAAAACCATAGAACAGCACAAAGATGATGTCTTAGCAATCACCCAGAGATGCATTAATCATGGCATTATACTTGGGAAGAACAAATGCATTTATGCTAAGCAAGAAACTGAGTTTTTAGGTCTACAAATAAAAGCCAGACAAATCATCCTACAAAAGCATATTCTGAAAAAAATAGAACATTTTCCTGAAAAAATTGAAGATACGAAGCAGTTAGAAAGATTTCTCGGATGCCTCACCTATGCTTCAGATTTCATTAAAGATTTAGCCAAATTAAGAAAGCCATTGTAGTAGAAACTCAAGAAAGAAGTAAGTTGGACATGGACCACTAATGATACAAAGATTGTTCAAAACTTCAAGAAGATGGGTAAAAATCTTCATGTCCTTAATTTGCCTAACAAAGGAGATGATTTAATTCTTGAAACAGATGCCAGCAATGAGCACTAGAGTACGGTACTCAAAATCAAAGGAGAAAAACTCTGCAAATATTGCAGTGGAAGTTTTAATAAGGCAGAATGCAACTATCCTACAATGGAAAAAGAAATCGTTGCAGTCATAAGGAGAATTGAACAATTCTTAATCTTTTTAGCCCCAAAACTTTTTCTTATTCGAACTTACTGCAAAGGAATATTTGGTTTTGTGAAAAAGAATTTATCAAATATGCAAGAGTAAGGGCGACTCCTGCATTGGCAATTATGGCTTAACCAGTTTTCCTTCTCTATTAAACATATACAAGGATCAAAGAACTCTCTGACAGACAGTTTAACTCGAAAACTCACCAATTGTGATCATCAAAGCCGACCTCCTGCTAGAAAAGGAGGAAATCCTTAATGAGATGCCATTTCTACTAGAACGGGTTACGCTTTCTAGTAAAGTCCTTATTGATAACCTAAAATTTCATATAAAAAGTATATCACATTATGGTCTACTTTCTACTGCCTACCTAATAGCCCCAATATTTTCCCTTCTAGAGTTACAAATTAGTTACCTTCAGTGTCCTTATTACATCCAAGAAAAAATAAGTTCTCATATT
>JAKOGI010003774.1:35000-37500 GCA_029747015.1 Carnegiea gigantea
TAAACCTGATTGAACTTCGAAAGTTGATCCACAGCATCGTTACCAACAAGAGCTTCGCCAACAAAGAGGACAAGATCTGGATTGTTGAGGTAGATGAGCTTGGAGAGAGCACGCATTAATGGTTCATTGTCCTGGAAGGGTAGATCAGGTTAAAGGAGACGGCAATTATCAGATACTCCTAGTTCACTTACAGCAACACTTAGCGTATGCTGATGGAAGTGTTGAGTTTACCACAAATTATGGCCATAATGTTCATAAAGGTGGCGCGAGGGAAGAGAAGCAAAGATCAGTACCTGCATCCTACCAGCTGTGTCAACCAGAACTACATCAGAACCATTGCGAGTGGCCTCTTGAATTGCTTCCTTTGCCACAATTGCAGGATCTTTCTCATAACCTTTCTCAAAAATTGGAATCTGATGCGATGACAAAGCTGAGACTTTTCAGTACACTATATATATTAAAAAGTTTTTCTTTAAAAAAACAAGAGGTACTTGGCAATGAAAAGCTCAGGCTGACCTGGAGTCTACGTGCATGAGTTCGCAGCTGCTCGACAGCTCCGGAACGGAAAGTGTCACAAGCGGCCATCATGACGCTGACCTTGTGTTGCAATAGCCAGTAGGCGACCTGTTAAAGCAGAACAAGAATATTAACAAGCATCATCCATTTGTAGACATGCAAAAATTGCTATAGGTTGCCAGTAGCCTCACCTTCGCCAGATTGGTGGACTTTCCAACTCCATTAACACCGACAAACACAACGACATACGGTTTTCCTTGTTCCTTGGCGGCATGGACATCCCTCAGTATGTCAATGGAGCGTTTGGGGGTAAGAATGCGAACAAGGGCATCCTCCATGGCAGACTGAGATGGGAGACAATGAGATTACTAGAAACATTGGCAGAGAGGAAGAAACCTCAACATAAATGCTTCAAATCAAAGTTGACATCGCCAGAAATGCACACACCTGCACCGTAGATGATATCCTTGTAAAGGAGGCCAGCTTTTTGCCCACAAGACTTGCTGCAACTGAGTCACAGAGCTTCTCAGCTATCTCCTCAGCCTGTCAGGAGCAGAGCAAAATAAATTTCCATTAAAATATATAAATTAGGTAAATAAGCATCTTGTGCATGTGAAGCAATCAAGCTGCATAATTTTTAGCAGACTAAGCGATGGCAACTCCCGCAAACAAAATGAAATATCTATTTTTCCCTTTGACAGGGGGTGGGAGTGGCAGAGTGTTGGGGTTCACTTAATGAGTTTTAATGTACAAAGTCATCCTCCACATAAAAGCAAGCAAATATAAGCAATTGCAATTACATAAAGTTTTATACATTACTCATTTTCACAGATCTCATTAAAATGAAAGCTTAGAACCGCATATTCCCCATTCTAAGTAGAAGAATGGTACAATGCAACAGCTGGAGCTCACCCTCCATACTGAAGATGAGTCTCCATGAAGAAAGGGCACACGAGATTTGGACAACTAAGAGAGGTAAATTTGTCATTGGGGTTTTTTTTTTTTTTGGGGGGGGGGAGGGGGGATGAACAGAACCCTCACCATTTTTTCTAAATGCAGAAGATATAGAACTAGCATATTTAACACCAATTGTGGTAGAAGCAACAATGTTATCAACAAAAAGTCAGCCCAGTAAAACAGCCTCATCACTTAAATTCAGACTCCATGGGTAGGGCATAGAGGAGGGGGAAGGGAGGCTCTGGCTGACAGTAACATTGTCAACCACGCAAACAGAAAGAAGGTAAAGGCATGCAAGCCTACTTTTCCTCCCCATTTCTCTTTTTTTTTTGGGTTTTGGGGGGGGGGGGGGGGGGGGGGAGGGGTTTGGTACAGGGACAGAGAGGGGCCACTACTGCCAGGCTGATGATGGAAATAATTGGGCAAAATAGAATCAGAAAAATGTCCTTCCCTTTCCAAATCTCCATTCCAGGTTCCCTCTATCTCCCTCTTATTCTTAAGGACGGTAAAAGCCACAAACAGTTCATAGTAGGGTCCCTCACTTCCCCTCAGCTTCTTGAACGAACCCCTTAGTGGCCTCCAATTCTACCCCCCCCCCCAATATTTCCACTAGAGACGAAAAAAATCATATGATGAACACCAAATGCTTCTTTATTGACATGATCGAAGAAAAGAGAACAAAGTAAAAATAAACGGAATGAAAAACATACCACATTCTTGGTCATCAGCCTGTCCTTCAGAGCTTTCAAAGCTGGCTGAAGATCAGTTTTCTCCAAATTGGCCTTTCCTGCAATACTGAGACCAAGAATACAAAGTGTCATATCTCTGATATCTTATCATGCAGAGGCAGAGGGATGAAATATGATGAGAATGATCCCATCAGAATTTAATTCCAGCAAGGTAAATAGTTCACAAGGAGGTTAACAAATAACAATAAATAGGATTCTTTATGAGGATAATATAGGGAGAACCCTTGAGAGAAGGGCTCACTAGAATGTATGCTTAGGGACCAAGGTTCCGCATAGAG
>JAKOGI010003775.1:0-42303 GCA_029747015.1 Carnegiea gigantea
TTCATTTTGGCCCAAATTCTGATTTTCCCTTTCCCGTTTCTTGCTCTTTTCGCTCCAAGGTTAGCCCACCAGATTGAAGCATATTTTCTGAGTTTAAGGGCTATAAGCTTTACCTTCTTATCTTCCGGGATGTCCTCATATTCAAAGATCCTCTCAATGGTGTGCAACCAATCGAGAAATAAGTCCGGATCAAGGTGGCCTTCAAATTCGGGGATGTCAATTCGGACACCACCAATATTTCCTCCTTGCCTTCATCTCCTTGGGGGTTCCTCATCACTTGAATTGGCATGGGAGTGATGGACTTCCTCTTCAGATTCAACCACCGGTTCATGAGGATGAGAGGGAGTGGGGCTGTGAACCCACCTTCTTTTCTCCTCCAAAAGTTGCCCAAGTTGAGTTCGAAGATAAGTGAGTTGTGCTTCTAACTCTTCCACACGTGCTTGGTCGCTTCTTGTGGACTTTGTAGACATGTTGGAGATGCGTTGAAGGAAGAATATGCAGCAGGGAGAGTGGCACGGTCGTGCAAGGGGGCACGGTCAGGCCGTGCTATGCTTCGGCTGAAGAAAATGCAGAAAAGTAGAGTGGCACGGTCGTGCTTGGCGGCACGGGGCCACCGTGCTCCGTCTCGACTTGAAGATTCCTGGAAAAAGAATATGGCACGGTCGTGTGTTGTGGCACGGGGGCACCGTGCTGCTTCTCTGGTCTTCAAGACTTCGGATTGCCGGTTTGTGCCTCTTTTTTTTTTTTGTATTTTGGCTTTTTGGGATGTGTTTGGGCATGATGTGGGTCACTTAAAAGCCTTGGCTCTGATACCAATTGATGTAGATGTGGGTGGTAAGTGAACCAAATCAACTCAAACTCAAACTAAACAAGAATCAACCGAAGAAAAGTGAATATGGTGGAAGATAGTTTGAGATGGTTTGAAGAATAATAACAAAAAGAACAAGGATAAACAAGACCTTGTAATTAAGATAATCCTTCACGGAGCCACTCAATGACTTGAGCTTGGGCTAATTCTCTTGTCTTAACCAAGGAATCACTCCAATTGGAAAAGATAGAGAACCTAGAACACCACTTGAATTAGCCAAATTCAAGATATAGAACTAGGAATTTTTGAGACACAAATGAGAATCACTCTCAAAGGTTCTTGTATTACTTTGGAAATCTCTTACAATGCTGAATGATTAGCTTCACATGCCCCTCCCCTTTTATAGACTCAGCAAAAGACAATCAAAAGACTCAAATAACTCCTAACACTTAAAACTAGCTAATGAAAAGTCTAAGAAAAATGAAAAGACACATCATAAAAGGGGGTGGGGGAGGTTACAAGGAATATTCTAGGATTTTTGCAGCTGATTACATCAATCTAGAAGCATCTAAAACGTGCACAATATCAGCCACACAAATATATGTAACCTAAGACTCTTCATATTCCCAGCATTAATCCTTGCAACTGCCTCAACTTCAACAGAGCATAACTTCCAGAATACTCGGCCAAATCACGCGTTCTTGGGCTTGTTAGAAAGCCTGGAAGTCTATTTTCCAGAATGGGCTCATTTGCTCAATTTGGATAAGCGGTTTGAAAGTTATGGCCCAAACAATGCACCTATTTCAGACTGGACTGGATCAGCACAACGTATCTTTGAGTGATATTTTGCCCAATCAAATGATGTCCAAATTAAACAAACTTGGGCTTATTTGAAAGCTGAAATCTTAAACTTCAAAACCATGTGGAGCCTCAAGTTGTGGGACCACTTTAGGTAGGCCAAAAGTGCACACAAAAAGCGGGAAATTTCTGGATGAAGGCGGCACTACCTCTTCGGGTATGAACGCCAATTTCCGGCAAAGTTTGGCAACTTCCTTGACCTCTTGAAGCTTGAGTGAATCCTCCTTGGGCTGAGCTTGATGGTCCTTGGGCTTCTCACGATGGTCTCCATCAATAATCCTTCCGGAGCCACTCACACCTTGGTCTTGGGCTAATTCCCTTCACTCTTCTGAGGAATCACTCCAAAGAAAAGAAAGAGAACCTAGAACACCACTTGAATTAGCCAAATTCAAGATATAGAACTAGGAATTTTTGGGACACAAATGAGAATCACTCTCAAAGGTGCTTGAATTACTCTTGAAAATGCCTTAGAAATCTGATCTACAATGCTCACACGCCCCCCCTTTATATAGGCTCAGCAAAAGACAACAAAAGGACTCAAATAACTCCTAACAATTAAAACTAGCTAATGAAAAGTCTAAGAAAAATGAAAAGACTCATCATAAAAGGGGTGGGGGGAGGTTACAAGGAATATTCTAGGATTTTTGCAGCTGATTACATCAATCTAGAAGCATCTAAAACGTGCACAATATCAGCCACACAAGTATATGTAACCGAAGACTCTTCATATTCCCAGCATTAATCCTTGCAACTGCCTCAACTTCAACAGAGCATAACTTCCAGAATACTCGGCCAAATCACGCGTTCTTGGGCTTGTTAGAAAGCCCTGGAAGTCTATTTTCCAGAATGGGCTCATTTGCTCAATTTGGATAAGCGGTTTGAAAGTTATGGCCCAAACAATGCACCTATCTCAGACTGGACTGGATCAGCACAACGTATCTTTGAGTGATATTTTGCCCAATCAAATGATGTCCAAATTAAATAAAATTGGGCTTATTTTAAAGCTGACATCTTAAGCTTCAAAAGCACATGGGCCCTCAAGTTGTGGGTCCACTTGAGCTTGTCCAAAAATGGTCACAAAAATCGGGTTCCGCAGGGATGAATTCGGCACCAAATTTCTAGCAAAGCTTAACCTCTTTTTGACCTCTTCATAGTGTCGTGAGTCTTTGAACTCACTTAATAAGACCAAATAAGCACACTTCCAAGCATGATCTTCTTTGACCCTTTTCTTCTTTGAAATTGGACTTGAATAAAAATGATGCATATGGAAATATGCATTAGAGTCCTTGCCTCTTTGTGTGCGCGGCAAACCCGTGATGAAATCCAAGCTAATATCTTCCCATGGGGCTAGTGGTACGGGCAAAGGGGAGTAGAGGCCGTGGGGAAGGACATGGCTTTTGGCCATGTGGCAAGTTGAGCATCTTTTGATGAAATGCTCCACGTCTCTAGCCATTTTTGGCCAATACTCACCAAAGTGGCCGGCTAGAGCACCACCATGCAACTCTTGGATTAGCAATTCTCTAAACCCGCACTTGGGTATACAAAGTCGTGACCCCTTGAAGAGGAACCCCTTTAAGAGATGGAAGAGGCCGTGGGGATGGGTTGCACACTTTGCATAGACCTCCTTGAAGTCTTCATCGTTGGTGTACATCCCCTTGACAACCTCAAACCCAAGTACCTTGGATTCAAGGGTAGAGAGCAAGAGATACCTTCTTGAAAGTGCATCGGCCCCCTTGTTCATTTGGCCGGATTTATGGTGGATCACAAAATGGAAGGATTGCATGAACTCTACCCACTTGGCATGTCGTGGGTTGAGCTTATGTTGTCCTTGGATGAACTTCAAAGCTTGGTGATCCGTGTGGAGAATGAACTCTCCTCCAACCAAGTAATGCCACCAATGCTCTAGTGCCCTCACAATGGCATAGAACTCCTTGTCATATGTAGAGTACTTCCTCTTGGCATCATTCAACTTTTCACTAAAATATGCAATGGGCCTCTTCTCTTGTGACAACACGGCCCCTATGCCAACTCCGGAAGCGTCACATTCTACCTCAAAGACTTTGGAAAAGCTAGGTAGTGCAAGAATGGGTGCACTAGTAAGCTTCTCCTTAATCTCTTCAAAAGCTCGTTGGGCTTGATTACTCCACACAAAGTGCTTGGCCTTGAGGACCTCGGTCATGGGTGCCATGATGGAGCTAAAATCTTTGACAACCCTCCTATAGAAGGAAGCCAAACCATGGAAGCTCCGGACTTGTTGTATGGAGGTGGGAGTAGGCCACTCATGGATGGCCTTGACCTTGTCTTCATCTACATGGATGCCTTGAGCCGAAGCCACATAACCCAAGAAGATAACTTGGGGTGTGAAGAAGTGGCATTTCTCAAGATTACCATAGAGCTTCTCTTCGGCCAAAATGCTCAAGACTTGATGGAGGTGGCTTGCATGCCCTTGTTCATCCCGGCTATACACAAGAATGTCATCGAAATAGACAACAACAAATTTGCCAATGACCGCCCTAAGCACCTCATTCATAAGTCTCATGAAGGGGCTTGGTGCATTAGTCAAGCCAAATGGCATAACTAACCACTCATAGAGGCCCCCTTTGGTCTTGAAAGCCGTCTTCCATTCATCCCCTTCAAAGATGCGAATTTGATAATAGCCACTTCTAAGGTCGATTTTGGAGAAGATAGTGGCTCCATGAAGCTCATCAAGCAAGTCTTCCAACCTTGGAATGGGGTACCGGTATTTGATGGTGATCTTGTTGATAGCTCTACTATCAACACACATTCTCATACTCCCATCTTTCTTGGGCACAAGCAAGGCCGGGACGGCACACGGGCTCAAACTCTCACGGATTAACCCCTTAGATAGGAGGTCATCCACTTGTCTTTGAACCTCTTGAGTTTCTTGAGGGTTCATGCGGTATGCCGGCTTGTTTGGGAGTGTGGCACCGGGAATAAGATCTATCTTGTGTTGGATCAACCTTTTAGGGGGTAGGCCATGGGGTATTTCATGTGGGAAGACATGGGAAAAGGTTTTCATGAGGGGTGTGAGAAAAGGGTGGGAAAACTCCTTTACCTTGGCCGGTTCTTGGCCTAAGAGGATCCACTCTTTGAAGTCTTCAAATTCATGGAGTTGAGAGTGGGGTAAGGTGGTGAGAAAGACATCCAACTTGGGAGCGTCTTGAGGGTTCTTTTGTGGGCTAGGCTTAAGGGGAGTGAGGGGGATTTTCTTGTGGTCTTTGGTGAAAGTATAGGTGTTCAAGCGGCCATCATGCATGACTCTCCTATCAAATAACCATGGCCGGCCCAAGAGGACATGACAAGCATCCATGGGCACAATATCACACCAAATTTCATCTATGTAGGTTCTTCCAATGGAAAAGGAAAGTAAACACCGAGTGGTGATATGCAAACCCTTACCTTGGTTGAGCCATTGGATGGTGTAAGGACTTGGATGAGGTGTGACCGGGAGCTTGAGCTTGTCCACCATGGTCTTGGAAGCCACATTAGCGCAACTCCCACCGTCAATGATGAGTGAACACACTTTTCCACTTACGGTGCATCGAGTGTGGAAAATACTTTCCCGTTGTTTCATTTCTTCATGTGAAGCAAGCCCACTCAAAGCTCTTCGGATTACTAAGAGCTCTCCTTCATCCGGGCCCTCTTCAACCTCCTCTATGACTTCATTCAAGTACCCCCCTTTCTCATCTTCCTCCTTCTCTACCTCCTCTTCTAGCTCCTCTAGGGAAGCTTGATATTCAGCTAGAGAGACCATTCTCTTGTTGGGACACTCGGAAGCATAGTGTCCAAGGCCTTGGCAACGAAAACACCGGACTTTACTAGATGGCTTTGGGGGCGGTTGTTTGGAGGGAGTTTGTGGAGTGGTGTTTTGTGGGGGTTTCGGGTTCGGAGATGGGAAGGATTTTTGAGGAGTGTATGGAGGCTTTTGGAAGCCATAAGGCCGTGGGGTAGGCTTGGGGATGGGATTCTTGCCTTTGAGTTTCTTTTGCATTTCAACTTTGTGGGCTAGAGCACTTAGCTCATCAAGAGAGGTGTAGGGATGCAACTCAACAACATGGGCAATTTGCTCATCAAGACCGCTCAAGTATCGAATCAAGGTTTGGGAGTCATCCTCCTTCAAATCACATTTCAAGAGGAGTTGTTCAAAGTCCCTAGTGTACTCTTCTACACTTTTGGAACCTTGTTTGAGGTGGTGGAGTTTAAGGAAATTGTATTGGAGGTAATGTGGGGGTAAGAATTTGGCCTTTAGTTTGGACTTCATCTTCTCCCAAGTCTTAATCTTACTTTTCCCCTTTCTTACTCTCTTAGACACAACATTGGACCACCAAATAGATGCATATTTGCGAAGTTTCAAGGCCACTAGTTTTACCTTTTTGCCTTCCGGGATGTCTTTGTACTCAAAGACTCGCTCCACCGTTTGCAACCAATCGAGGAAGACATCCGGATCAAGTTGTCCTTCAAACTCCGGGATATCAACTTTGAAATCTCCATAACCTCGTTCATGTTGCCTTTGATGTCGGCTGGGACGTCTACCTTGCTCTTCTTCGCTTGAATCTCCAAAGGGGTTGCTTCCCTCAGAGTCGTCCGAGTCCCCATGCTTGCTTGAACTTCTAGAGCCCCATTGGTGTCGCCTCTTTTCTTCCATAAGTTGGCCAAGTTGCCGTTGAAGGTACTTGACTCGAGCCTCAAGTTCGGCTTTCTCCCTATGAGCTTGTTCAGCCACTTGGGAAGGTGATGTATATGTGGGTGGCAAGTGAACCAAATCAAACTCCAACTCAAAATAAGCCAAATTGGGAAGAGAAATGAAAGATGGATGAGATGGATGAAGAATTTCACCACACAAGAAAAAGGAATAGAACAAGATCTTGTAATTGAAATAATCCTTCACGGAGCCACTCAATGACTTGACCTTGGGCTAATTCTCTTGTCTTAACCAAGGAATCACTCCAATTGGAAAAGGAAGAGAACCTAGGACACCACTTGAATTTGCCACAATTCAAGATATAGAACTAGGAATTTAGTTGCACTTTTGAGAAACACATTCAAAGTACTTGTATTGCTTTGGAAATTTCTTACAATGCTGAATGAATAGCTTCACACGCCCCTCCCCTTTTTATAGACTCAGCAAAAGACAATCAAAGGACTCAAATAACTCCTAACAATTAAAACTAGCTAATGAAAAGTCTAAGAAAAATGAAAAGACTCATCATAAAAGGGGTGGGGGATGTTACAAGGAATATTCTAGGATTTTTGCAGCTGATTACATCAATCTAGAAGCATCTAAAACGTGCACAATATCAGCCACACAAGTATATGTAACCAAAGACTCTTCATATTCCCAGCATTAATCCTTGCAACTGCCTCAACTTCAACAGAGCATAACTTCCAGAATACTCGGCCAAATCACGCGTTCTTGGGCTTGTTAGAAAGCCCTGGAAGTCTATTTTCCAGAATGGGCTCATTTGCTCAATTTGGATAAGCGGTTTAAAAGTTATGGCCCAAAAAATGCACCTATCTCAGACTGGACTGGATCAGAATAATGTACCTTTGAGTGATATTTTGCCCAATCAAATGACGTCCAAATTAAACAAACTTGGGCTTATTTTAAAGCTGAAATTTTAAGCTTCAAAAGCACATGGGCCCTCAAGTTGTGGGTCCACTTGAGCTTGTCCAAAAGTGGTCACAAAAATAGGGTTTCGCAGGGATGAATTCGGCACCAAATTTCTAGCAAAGCTTAACCTCTTTTTGACCTCTCCATAGTGTCGCGAGTCTTTGAACTCACTTAAGAAGACCAAATAGGCACATTTCCATGCATGATCTTCTTTGACCCTTTTCTTCTTTGAAATTGGACTTGAATAAAAATGATGCATATGGAAATATGCATCATACTCCCGGGTTGTTTTGAGTTTGTCCTCAAACTCAAAGGATTGGCAAGCTTCTCATGAAGGGAGGCATGCTTATAAATGGAAGCTTTTGGGGAAGGAGGTCACAGGGCATCACCTCTAGAGAGATATAGAAGAGGGTGAGGGGAGGATGATAAAACGGGTCATACCTGGTGAGGAGAAGAGGCGGAAGTGGAAAATCTTCTTTTTGGCCACGAAACTTTGGAGTTTCAAGGATGATCATCTCCTTTTCAATCAAAGCAATCTCTTTTCGCAAGTTCCCAAGAGAAATCATGATGGATGAAAGCTTAAGGGTTCTTTGTGGATTATATGTTTAGGCTAGAAAAAGGCTGTTTTGGAGAAGAGGAGGGAGGGCACGGTCATGCAAGGGGCACTGGGGAACCGTGCTTGAGTGCTGTTTTGAAAATACTAAAAATCAAGGGTGGCACGGTCGTGCTGGTAGGCACGGGGGCACCGTGTGAACTTTCTGGCCTGTGGACACTGGATGTTCACGGTTTTTTTGTGTTTTTTTTTTTTTGTGTATTTGGGTGTGATGTGGGTCACTTTAAAACCTTGGCTCTGATACCAATTGATGTATATGTGGGTGGCAAGTGAACCAAATCAAACTCCAACTCAAAATAAGCCAAATTGGGAAGAGAAATGAAAGATGGATGAGATGGAATTTCACTACACAAGAAAAAGGAATAGAACAAGATCTTGTAATTGAGATAATCCTTCACGGAGCCACTCAATGACTTGACCTTGGGCTAATTCTCTTGTCTTAACCAAGGAATCACTCCAATTGGAAAAAGGAAGAGAACCTAGAACACCACTTGAATTTGCCACAATTCAAGATATAGAACTAGGAATTTAGTTGCACTTTTGAGAAAAACACTCAAAGTACTTGTATTGCTTTGGAAATTTCTTACAATGCTGAATGAATAGCTTCCCACGCCCCTCCCCTTTTATAGACTCAGCAAAAGACAATCAAAGGACTCAAATAACTCCTAACAATTAAAACTAGCTAATGAAAAGTCTAAGAAAAATGAAAAGACTCGTCATAAAAGGGGTGGGGGATGTTACAAGGAATACTCTAGGATTTTTGCAGCTGATTACATCAATCTAGAAGCATCTAAAACGTGCACAATATCAGCCACACAAGTATATGTAACCGAAGACTCTTCATATTCCCAGCATTAATCCTTGCAACTGCCTCAACTTCAACAGAGCATAACGTCCAGAATACTCGGCCAAATCACGCGTTCTTGGGCTTGTTAGAAAGCCCTGGAAGTCTAGTTTCCAGAATGGGCTCATTTGCTCAATGTGGATAAGCGGTTTAAAAGTTATGGCCCAAACAATGCACCTATCTCAGACTGGACTGGATCAGAACAATGTACCTTTAAGTGATATTTTGCCCAATCAAATGACGTCCAAATTAATCACACTTGGGCTTATTTTAAAGCTGAAATTTTAAGCTTCAAAAGCACATGGGACCTCAAGTTGTGGGTCTACTTGAGCTTGTCCAAAAGTGGTCACAAAAATAGGGTTCCGCAGGGATGAATTCGGCACCAAATTTCTAGCAAAGCTTAACCTCTTTTTGACCTCTCCATAGTGTTGCGAGTCTTTGAACTCACTTAAGAAGACCAAATAAGCACACTTCCAAGCATGATCTTCTTTGACCCTTTTCTTCTTTGAAATTGGACTTGAATAAAAATGATGCATATGGAAATATGCATCAGAAGGGGTGAGGCTAGCGGACATGATAGCTTTGTGGTGGAAGCTTAGTGTTTTGGGACGGGAAGAGGGAGGCACGGCCGTGTGCAGTGGCACGGGGTGGGCGTGCTCACGGGCTGACCGTGCTGGGACAGGATATGTGGCACGGTCGTGTGGGTTGGCACGGGGTGACCGTGCTGGGTCGCTGGAAAATGAAGGTTGCAGAAATTGTGTGGCACAGTCGTGCTATAGGGGCACGGGGCACCTGTGCTGTGTTTCTGGTTGTGCACGGCTGAAAATCCGTGGGGGAAGTGTTTGGGATGTTTTTGTGGGTTTTGTGTTTGGGATGTGTTTGAGGTTGGAAGCAATACTCAGGAGGGTAGCCTAGGCTCTGATACCAAGTTGATGTATGCTTGCAATGAACACAACCCAAGCTTACTCCACCCTTGTTCTTGCTAAGGAAACTAAGGGAGGAAAAGGAGAGAGTGTAGAAGATAAGAGGAGAGTTGATAGAGCAAGCACCTTCAAGAGATAATCCAAGAGGAACCACTCTTGTTGGATACTTGGGCAATCCCCTTAGATCAATTAGGAATCACCACCTAATTGAGATAAAGGGACCTAGACACCACTTAAGTTGCCACACTTAAGATATAGACTAGGAATTTTGAGGGGAGAGTTTCTTTGAGAACTCACAAGCTTATGCATTCAAAGTTGGTTGCAAAATGAAGGAACCAAGCTGCCTTGTAACAAGCAATGGCCGAGCTCTCTCTCTTCCTAGGCAGCAAATACAAAGCTAAGTACATGTGGGGAAGAGAAACACATCAAATCAGCCACTACAAGTTAAACACCTCACTACCTAACTTAATCTACCTCATTAGGGGTTATTATGCCTCCCAAATGAGGTGTCAAGCTTACAAAAGTCCTAGAGTGCAGCAAAGGCGAGTCATTAGGCAAGTGGGCAAGCAAAAACCAAGGGAAATCAGCCCCTTGTACTGGCTAGAGACAAACCGGTTAAAAGGGTGTTTTCCTTGTCCTTTTGGCTGGATAATACCAACACAAGGGGGGGCTTTGGATGGGATTTGAACCCTTGACTTGATAAATATTTATGTCCCCTTTCATGCTGCAAAATTTCAGAAACAATGGAGTTGAGTTGGTGGGCCAAACATTCCCTTAATTCGAACTGTGCTGATTGGAGACCTGCAGTGCACTGTCTTCAGTTTTGGGCTTGGTTGGCTGACCAAATGGACTCCAAATGCCTTGCAAAAGGTCTTGTTGGAAAGCTAAGATCTTAAGCTTTAAGGGGGTGGGCGTGCAGGAAATTTTCCCCTCTATATTTTGCTCCAACAGCGACACAAAACCGGGCCAGAAACTGGACGAACTGGGCAGTGCATCTTCTGCTGTGTTTATGAGTTTTCTCACCAAGGCATGAACTTCTTTGGCCTCCTTGGGGGTTGAATGGGTGTGAGGGTTTTCTGAATGTATGGATGAAGCTTGGGCACGATGGTCCCCATCATTCTCTTTCTTCCTCTTCTCCCTCTTCTTCTCTTCTCTCATCCCACTCGGCCAAGGTGATAACTCTCCTATTTGGACACTCTGAAGCAATGTGCCGAAGACCTTGACACTTGAAACATCTCCTTTGGTCATTTGGCTTAGGGTTGGGACGGTCTTGGGAAGGTGGAGTCTTTTGTGGGGCTTGGTTCTTTTGTGGAGGTGAGGGTGTAGTAACCGTGGGTTTGGGAGGTGGATAAGAGCTCCCCTTGTTGAAAGGTTGGCTCTTGGGAAAGGGTTTGGGAGGTTCTCTTTTGTAGAGCTTGGATTTCCTTTGTTGCTCAACTTTGTGGGCTAAGACACACACCTCATCAAAAGTGGTGTATTGTTGCAATTCCACCACATGGCCATACCTAGGATCTAACCCACCCAAATATCTCACTATGGTTTGCTCTTTGGGCTCTCTCAAGTCACACTTGATTAACAACTTCTCAAATTCCCTAGTGTACTCCTCAACACTCAAGTTCCCCTGGGTGAGATTGTGAAGTTGGGAATAATTGTCTTGTAGGTAAGATGGGGGTAAGAAACGGGCTTTGAGTTCGGTTTTCATCTTTTCCCATATTCGAATCTTTCCCTTCCCTTGCCTAATCTCTTAGCATAAAGGTTGGACCACCAAAGAGAAGCATATTTACGAAGTTTAAGGGCCACAAGTTTTACCTTATTTCCCTCGGAAATCTCTTTGTAGTCAAAGATTCTCTGAACGGTTTGCATCCATTCCAAGAACTCATCGGGGTCTAGCTTCCCTTCAAATTCTGGAATCTCCACTCGAATGTCTCCTTGGTGAGAGGTTGTCCGCCTTCCTCTTCTTGATCTTCTATAAGCCTCCTCTTCACTTGACGAGCTCAAGTGTGGGGCTTCTCTTGCTTCCGGCTCGGAGGCGGAGGAGTTAGAAGATCGGGAACTTCTAATCTCCTTTCGTTTTTGCTTCAAGGAGTCTCCAAGTTGTCGCCTCAAATACTCGTTCTGACCTTTGATCTCTTCATTCTGTAGCTTCAAGGCCTCATAATTCCTCATGAGAGCCTCAAACTTTTCCTCCATGGTCATGCTAGTAGTGCTTGTGTTGAAACAAGCAGGAACTTCACGGCCTGAATGTGGCACGGGCGTGCTGTGAGGCACGGGGCGGCCGTGCTCTGGTTCTGGACGGGAGTGAAGTTGAGATGTTGCTGGAAAAGGGGTGGCACGGTCGTGCGACATGGCACGGGGTGACCGTGCTGAAGTACTGGGTGTGGATGAAAAAGGAAGTGTGGCTGGAATGTGAGGGTGGCACGGTCGTGCTCTTTGGCACGGGCTGACCGTGCCGATTTTCTGGATGGTGAAAAACCGTGGAGCACGGTTTGGTGTTTTTTTGAGGGGGAATGTGTTTGGGGTGTTTGGAAGGGTGCTGGGCAGCAAGCTTGGGCCTAGGGAAGCCTTAGCTCTGATACCAAATATGATGTATCCTCAAGGGAAAGCCAAGAGGATGGGAAAATTATAAGAAAAGTGCTAGAAGTTCAAGGCAACTTTGAAACCACAAACTCACCTTAGACTTGGATAAGCAACCGGAACTAACACCAACCTTGGATACAGAAACACCACCAAGGAAAGATGTTAGGGCCCTTAACCACCCCTTGGATACAGAAACACCACCAAGAAGGAGTTAAGACTCTTGCTAGATCACCACTCAACCCGGCCAAAGGAAGAGATAAGCTAGAAGAGAGTTTGAGAGTTCAAAGGAGCAAAGCTCAACTTCATTTCATACAAATGCTTGAGTGGCCGGCCAAAGGGCCTTGGGGGGGTTTAATACAAAGCTTTCAAGTAAAAACATAGGCCTTAGGTTGCACTACAAGCTAAACTAGGCAAAAATACAAAGATCAAATCAAAGCATAAAAGGATAGATGCATCCTCCACTTGACACCTCTTCATTGCTAATCTTGAGGATGATGTGTCGACTTTGGGGCCAATGGAAGCTTCTTTGCTGCTAAGTACTCTTCATGATGGCTCTTGCAAGTGGCTAAGCATAGATTAGAGCAACAATCACCTCACTCTTCTCTCCTTGTATCCGGCTGCCCATTATCCGGTTAAAAGGGTGTTTTGTGCCTTGTTTTGGTGGTTAATAGCTCCTCATGTGTGTAATTTGGATGAGGTTTTTTATGGCCATTTGATAATATTTTTAAAGTACTTTCAAACCATAAAAGTTTCAGATCAAATGGAGGAGAAATGGGCCACCAAACAGCTCCTTGTTTCAGCCATGTCCAGTTCAGCGCCAGGAAGCAGCACTTGACTTTGCTTGAGGTTTTGAGGTATCAAATGAACTCCAAATGACTTGCAAGAGGTCTTGATGGAAAGAGCACATCTTGAACTTAAATTAGGCTTCCTGCAACCCCGTTTCAGCCTTAGGAAGGTTAGGAAATCAGGTGCACAAAACCGGGTTTGTGCACGCCTGAAATTCCAGTTTTGACAAAAAAGTTCTCTTGTGTTCCTAGGCTAATTTCTTGCACTTTGGACGTGGAACTTGGACTCTTTGGGCTTCCTTGTGGGCCATGGGTCATGCTAGGGGATGGACCTCCATCATATAGGGTACCTATACTTGATAGTAATTTTGTTTATGGCCCTACTGTCAACACACATCGTCATACTACCATCCTTCTTCGGGACCAAAAGAGCAGGAACAGCACACGGACTTAAGGATTCTCGTACCAACCCCTTGAATATCAGTTCTTCAACTTGACGTTGAATCTCTTGAGTTTCTTTGGGATTTGTCCTATAGGCTGGCTTATTAGGTAGAATGGATCCTGGGATAAGGTCAATATGATGTTGAATGTCACGCTTTGGGGGTAAACCCGAAGGTATCTCATCTGAAAATAGGTGACTAAACTGATTCAATATCACCTTGGCTATAGGATGGGATGGAAGTGGTGTTTCTGGCTCATTTTATACTTGTAATATCCACTCTTTCAAGGCCTTGAACTCATGTTGAGAAACCTTTAAAAGTGGTTCAACATATGTCAAAAGCAAGTCAGATTGATTTTGGCTTTTTTGTGGTTTCATTTTGTGGAGTTCGGATGGTGACATAGGATTCAGGGTAATCTTCTTGCCATCTTTGGTAAAGGAATAAGTATTAAGATAACCATTATGCATAACCTTCCTGTCATACATCCATGGTCGTCCTAACAGAATATGGCAAGCATCCATGGGGATAACATCACACCAAAGTTCATCTTGGTTGTTTGATGGGGACCATCCAACCAAACCTTCCAAAACCATTCCCAATGATCCCTCCCCTGCTAAGGAGTCCAAGGAGGCCAAAGAAGTTCATGCCTTAGTCAGAAATCACATGCACAAAGAAGAAATCGAACTGCCCAGTTCATACCGTTTCTAGCCCGGTCTTGTTTCCTTGTTGGAGCAAAATGTAGAAGGGGAAATTTTCTGCACGCACCACCTCCTTGAAGCTTAAGATCTTAGCTTTCCAACAAGACCTTTTGCAAGGCATTTGGAGTCCATTTGGTCAGTCAACCAAGCCAAAACCGAAGACCGCGCACTGTAGGGCGCAATCCAGCACAGCCTGAGTTAAGGGGACGATTGGCTGACCTATTCAACTCCAACTTTTGTCAAACTTTAGGGCATGAAAAGGCACCTAAATATTTATTAAATCATGGCCCTAAAGTTGAGCTAAGGGACCAGCTTGTGCTTCTTTTATCCAGCCAAAGAAGGAAGGAAATTCCTTTTAACCGGTTACAAGGGAGGGCCGGCTGCAACCTTGGTTTTGGAGTGTACTCTAGTCCCCTTGACATATTCAAGGCCCCAAGCTGCTGCACATTGGCTTTTGGATGCTTGACACCTCAATCTTGAGATTAATTAAGCTAGTGATGTGTCAAGGTTAGGCTAGATCACTTGTATAATCAACTTGTACTTGTAATCTAGCTTAGGCTTAGTCATTTAGTCACTTTTCAGCTGGTTTTTGCAACCCTTGGCCGAGTGAGGGAGGTTGTGGCCTATAAATACCCCCTCTCTTCCTTTTGTAAGGGCCTTTTGTCAAATTGAATACAAGCTTGGGCATTGTCTCTCCCAAATCCTAGTTCTATATCTTAAGTGTGACAACTTAAGTGGTGTCTAGGTCTCTTTATCTCAATTAGGTGGTGTTTCTGTATCCTAATTGATCTAAAGAGATTGCCCAAGTGTTCAACAAGAGTGGCTCCTCTTGGATTATCTCTTGAAGGCACTTGTTCTATCAACTTGTTCTTCTCCCATCTTCACACGCCTACCTTTCTTTTGCTCCCATTTCTTTGGCAAGTGTAAGGAGAGATACATCAATTGGTATCAGAGCTTTGGCTACCCTCCTGAGCTTGCTTCCACCTACAAACACAGCCCCAAACACTTAGCCACAAACACCCTTAAACACATCTCCCTTCCTCTCCTTTGCACGTTCTTGCCGTGCCCAGGACAGAAATTAAGCACGGGTACCCCGTGCCGCTCGGCACGACCGTGCCTTCTGCCCAACACTCCCATTCGATTCCAGCAGCCTAGCACGGATAGGCCGTGCCCTACAGCACGACCGTGTCGTTTGCTATCCGACCCAAAACATCACATCTCCCTCCCTACTACCACCGTGTCTTCAAGCCTCACCCCGGAACAAGTGGCCGAGGCTGCCCTTAAGGAGAAGGCCGAGTTGGAGGCTAGGTTCAAGTATCTCCAAACTCAATTAGGCCAACTCCTGGAAGAAAAGAGGAGAAGTTTGAGGGACTCTAGGAGCCCCACGGAGCAAGGACCTCGAATTGGTCCTGAGGAAGAAGGAAGTTACCCTCGTGAGCCATCTAGTGAAGAGGACGAGGGAGGAAGGCCATTCCGACCAGGTGGCAACCTTGACTTCAAAATCGACATACCCGAGTATGAAGGCCACCTAGACCCCGATGAGTTCTTAGATTGGCTTCGAACTGTTGAGAGGGTGTTCGACTACAAGGACATCCCGGATGAGAAAAAGGTAAAACTTGTAGCCCTTAAGCTTCGCAAATATGCTTCAATTTGGTGGGCTAACTTAGTGGCCAAAAGGGCAAGGAAGGGAAAGGGGAAAATCCGAACTTGTGCACAAATGAGGGATAAACTAAGGGCCAAATTTCTACCCACCCATTACCTTCATGACAACTACCTCAAACTCCATAACCTCAAACAAGGTACCAAGAGTGTGGAAGAGTATACTAGGGAGTTTGAACAACTCCTCTTGAAATGTGATTTAAGGGAAGATGAGGGTCAAACCCTTGTGAGGTATTTGAGTGGATTGGATGAACAAATTGTCCATGTCATTGAGCTACACCCGTACTCTTCTCTTGATGAGCTTAGTTCCCTAGCACACAAAATGGAACAACACCGTAAGGCTAAAGGGAAGGGGATCATGTCCAAACCCCCTCTCCCTACTCGGTCTTACCCCTTCCAAAGACCCCCAAACACAAATCCCAAACCTCAAGTTCCACCACCCCCACGGCCAAACCCCTCAAATGCCCAAAATACACCTCAACGAAACCCCCCCAAGCCGGAAGAGAGAAGGAGGTGTTTTCGGTGTCAAGGGTTAGGGCACATTGCCTCCGAGTGCCCAAATAAGAGATTGTCACCTTGGCCGAATTTCAAGCTTCCTTTGAGGAGTTTAATGAGGAGAATGAAGAAGAGGGGGAACAAGTACCGAATGAATCCCTAGAAGAAGTGGAAGAGGGTCCGGATGAAGGAGAACTCTTGGTCATTCGAAGGGCCTTAAGTGGTTTAGCTTCCCAAGATGAGCTTGAACAAAGAGAGTCCATCTTCCATACAAGGTGCTCCCTTATCATTGATGGGGGAAGTTGTGCGAATGTGGCTTCGCAATCTATGGTGGACAAACTCAAGCTCTCGGTGACTCCCCATCCAAAGCCATATACCATCCAATGGCTCAATCAAAGCAAAGGTTTGCAAATCTCTTCCCGGTGCCTCTTGTCCTTAAGCATTGGGAAAGCTTACAAAGATGAGATTTGGTGTGACATTGTTCCCATGGATGCGTGTCATGTCTTGTTGGGTCGCCCTTGGCTCTTTGATAGGAGGGTCATGCATGATGGCCGTATGAATACCTACACCTTCACCAAGAACCACAAAAAGATCACCCTCACTCCCCTCAAATCAACCACCCCCTCCAAGCCCAAGGAAAACCCACAAAGAGATGTCTTTCTCACTACCCTCCTCAAATCCCAAATGCATGAGTTTGCACCCTACAAAGAGTGGATATTGCTAGGCCATGAACCGGCCTTAACCTCGGTCACCCACCACCCCATGCTTGTACCCCTCCTACACACCTTTCAACATGTCTTCCCTCAAGAGATACCTTATGGCTTGCCACCCAAGCGGTCCATCCAACACAAAATTGACCTTGTGCCAGGTTCCACTCTCCCAAATAAACCGGCCTATAGGATGAACCCTCAAGAAACTCAAAAAGTCCAACGTCAAGTTGATGATCTCCTAGCTAAGGGTCTAATCCGTGAGAGCTTAAGCCCCTGTGCCGTCCCGGCCCTACTTGTGCCAAAGAAAGATGGAAGTATGAGAATGTATGTTGATAGTAGAGCTATCAACAAGATCACCATTAAGTACCGGTACCCTATCCCAAGGTTGGAGGATTTGCTTGATGAGCTTCATGGAGCCACTATCTTCTCCAAAATCGACCTTAGAAGTGGCTATTATCAAATCCGGATTTGCGAAGGGGATGAATGGAAGACGGCCTTCAAGACCAAGGGCGGCCTATATGAGTGGTTGGTCATGCCATTTGGCTTGACTAATGCACCAAGCACTTTCATGAGACTTATGAATGAGGTGCTTAGGTCGGTCATAGGCAAGTTTGTTGTCGTCTATTTCGATGACATTCTTGTGTATAGCCGGGATGAGCAAGAGCATGCAAGCCACCTTCACCAAGTCTTAAGCATTTTGGCTCAAGAAAAGCTCTATGGTAATCTTGAGAAATGTCATTTCTTCACTCCCCAAGTTATCTTCTTGGGTTATGTGGTTTCGGCTCAAGGCATCCATGTTGATGAAGACAAGGTCAAGGCCATCCGTGAGTGGCCTACTCCCGCCTCGATACAACAAGTCCGAAGCTTCCATGGTTTGGCTTTCTTTTATAGGAGATTTGTGAAGGATTTTAGCTCTATTGTCGCTCCCATGACCGAGGTCATCAAGGGAAAGACCTTTGAGTGTGATGAACAAGCCCAATTGGCCTTTGAGGAAATCAAGAGGAGGCTCACAAGTGCTCCTATCCTAGCACTACCAAGCTTCTCCAAGGTCTTTGAGGTGGAGTGTGATGCCTCCGGAGTGGGCATCGGGGCTGTTTTAACTCAAGAAAAACGGCCCATTGCGTTCTTTAGTGAGAAGTTGAATGACGCCAAGAGGAAGTACTCCACCTATGATAAAGAGTTCTATGCAATAGTTCGAGCTTTGGAACACTGGAGGCACTATCTAGTAGGGTGATGGAGACCATCGTGAGAAGCCCAAGGACCATCAAGCTCAGCCCAAGGAGGACTCACTCAAGCTTCAAGAAGTCAAGGAAGTTGCCAAACTTTGCCGGAAATTGGCGTTCATACCCGAAGAGGTAGTGCCGCCTTCATCCAGAAATTTCCCGCTTTTTGTGTGCACTTTTGGCCTACCTAAAGTGGTCCCACAACTTAAGGCTCCACATGGTTTTGAAGTTTAAGATTTCAGCTTTCAAATAAGCCCAAGTTTGTTTAATTTGGACGTCATTTGATTGGGCAAAATATCACTCAAAGATACGTTATGCTGATCCAGTCCAGTCTGAGATAGGTGCATTGTTTGGGCCATAACTTTCAAACCGCGTGATTTGGCCGAGTATTCTGGAAGTTATGCTCTGTTGAAGTTGAGGCAGTTGCAAGGATTAATGCTGGGAATATAAAGAGTCTTCGGTTACATATACTTGTGTGGCTGATATTGTGCACGTTTTAGATGCTTCTAGATTGATGTAATCAGCTGCAAAAATCCTAGAATATTCCTTGTAACCTCCCCCACCCCTTTTATGATGAGTCTTTTCATTTTTCTTAGACTTTTCATTAGCTAGTTTTAATTGTTAGGAGTTATTTGAGTCCTTTTGATTGTCTTTTGCTGAGTCTATAAAAAGGGAAGGGGCGTGTGAAGCTATTCATTCAGCATTGTAAGAAATTTCCAAAGCAATACAAGTACTTTGAGTGTGTTTCTCAAAAGTGCAACTAAATTCCTAGTTCTATATCTTGAATTGTGGCAAATTCAAGTGGTGTTCTAGGTTCTCTTCCTTTTCCAATTGGAGTGATTCCTTGGTTAAGACAAGAGAATTAGCCCAAGGTCAAGTCATTGAGTGGCTCCGTGAAGGATTATCTCAATTACAAGATCTTGTTCTATTCCTTTTTCTTGTGTAGTGAAATTCTTCATCCATCTCATCCATCTTTCATTTCTCTTCCCAATTTGGCTTATTTTGAGTTGGAGTTTGATTTGGTTCACTTGCCACCCACATATACATCAATTGGTATCAGAGCCAAGGTTCTTAAGTGACCCACATCACACCCACATACATCCCAAAAAGCCAAACATACAAAAAAAAAAAAAAAAACAAAAAAAAAAGAGGCACAAACCGGCAAACCCAGTCTCGAAGACCAGAGAAGCAGCACGGTGCCCCCGTGCCATACCACACGACCGTGCCATATTCATTTTCCAGAAATCTGCAAGCCGAGACGCAGCACGGTGCCCCCGTGCCACCAAGCACGACCGTGCCACGGTAATTTTCTGCATTTCTTCAAGTCGAAGCATAGCACGGCCTGCCCGTGCCCCATTGCACGACCGTGCCACTTTCCCTGCTGCATATTCTTCCTTCAAAGCATCTCCAACATGTCTACAAAGTCCACAAGAAGCGACCAAGCACGTGTGGAAGAGTTAGAAGCTCAAGTCACTTATCTTCGAACTCAACTTGGGCAACTTTTGGAGGAAAAACGAAGGTGGGTTCATAGCCCCACTCCCTCTCATCCTCATGAACCGGTGGTCGAATTGGAAGAAGAAGTCTTTCAATCCCGAGCCAATTCTAGTGACGAAGAAGCCCCAAGGAGACGAAGGCAAGGAGGCAATATTGGTGGTGTCCGAATTGACATCCCCGAATTTGAAGGCCAACTTGACCCGGACTTATTTCTCGATTGGTTGCACACCATTGAGAGGATCTTTGAATATGAGGACATCCCGGAGGACAAGAAGGTAAAACTTGTAGCCCTTAAACTCAGAAAATATGCTTCAATCTGGTGGGCTAACCTTGGAGCGAAAAGAGCAAGAAACGGGAAAGGGAAAATCAGAACTTGGGCCAAAATGAAAGAAAAACTCAAGGCCAAGTTTCTTCCCTCTCACTATGTGCAAGACAATTATCTCAAGCTCCATCGACTCAAGCAAGGATCCAAGAGTGTGGAAGAATACACTCGGGAGTTTGAACAACTCCTACTCAAATGCGACTTGAAAGAAGATGACTCTCAAACCTTGGTAAGATACTTAACCGGACTTGATGAGTCTATTGCTCATATTGTTGAGTTGCAACCATATTCATCCCTTGATGACTTGAGTTCTCTAGCCTACAAGGTAGAGCAACAAAAGAAATCAAAGGGAAAGAGTGTCCTTTCCAAGTCTCTCTCTCGTCCTTACCCCACACAAAAGCCTCCGTACTACCCTCCTCGTCCACAAAATTCCCCACCATCACAAACCAAAAACACCACTCCAACCCCTCCAAAACCCTCCACACAAGAACCCAAATCAAAGGACAAGGTTCGTTGCTTTCGGTGCCAAGGTATGGGACACTATGCATCTGAGTGTCCAAACAGGAGGATCGTTTCCCTAGCGGAGTACCAAGAAGCATGTGATGAACATGCCTATGACGAAGAAGAAGAAGAGCACCATGAAGAAGGAAGTTTGGAAGAAGTTGAAGAAGGCCCCGATGAAGGAGAATTGCTAGTTATCCGCCGGTCCTTGAGTGGAATTGCCACTCAAAAGGACATGGAGCAAAGAGAAGCCATTTTTCACACCAGGTGTACCGTAGGAGACAAGGTTTGTTCCCTTATCATTGATGGAGGTAGTTGTGCTAACGTTGCCTCAAAGACTATGGTGGACAAACTCAAGCTGCAAGTCTCTCCTCGTCCAAATCCCTACACCATACAATGGTTGAATCAAGGCAAAGGTTTGCAAATTACTCACCGTTGTCTTGTTTCCTTTTCAATTGGGAAAAACTATAAAGATGAGATTTGGTGTGATATAGTCCCCATGGATGCTTACCATATATTATTGGGTAGACCATGGCTTTTTGATAGAAGTGTCATCCATGATGGCCGGATGAACACTTACTCTTTTCTCAAGGACCGTAAGAAAATCACTCTTACCCCTCTCAAAAGTCCTTCCCCCTCTCAACCAAAAGACAATCCTCATTTGGAAGTCTTCTTTACTACTCTTCTCAAATCTGAGCACCATGAGTATGAGTCTTTTAAAGACTTGATACTTTTACAAGAAGAGTCTAAGCCACCATCTCCCTCACATCCACTACTCACCCCTCTCCTACAAGCCTATCACCATGTTTTTCCATTAGAAATTCCACATGGCCTTCCCCCTCCAAGATCTATCCAACACAAGATAGACCTCGTTCCCGGATCCGTACTTCCAAACAAGCCGGCATACCGGATGTCTCCAAGCGAAACACAAGAAATCCAAAGACAAGTGGATGATCTCTTGTCCAAGGGTTTAATTCGGGAAAGTCTAAGCCCATGTGCCGTGCCCGCCCTCCTTGTTCCTAAGAAGGATGGTAGCATGCGTATGTGTGTTGATAGCCGGGCAATAAACAAGATCACTATCAAGTACCGGTATCCTATTCCCCGATTGGAAGATCTATTGGATGAATTACACGGAGCTGCTATCTTTTCTAATATTGATCTTAGAAGTGGCTATTACCAGATTTGCATTTTTGAAGGTGATGAATGGAAAACCGCCTTTAAGACTAAAGGAGGTTTATATGAGTGGCTTGTAATGCCATTCGGGCTTACTAATGCCCCGAGCACTTTTATGAGACTCATGAACCAAGTTCTCAAGCCCCTCATTGGAACTTGTGTTGTTGTTTACTTTGATGATATCTTGGTCTATAGCAAGACCGAGGAGGAGCATGCCAAGCATTTGCAACAAGTTTTGGAGATTCTTTCTCAAGAACAACTTTATGGCAATATGGAGAAATGCTTTTTCTTCACTCCTCAAGTGGTCTTCTTGGGTTTCATTGTTTTCGCCCAAGGCCTCCAAGTTGATGAAAGCAAGATCAAGGCTATTCAAGAGTGGCCAACTCCTACATCCATCACTCAAGTAAGGAGTTTTCATGGCCTAGCCTCATTCTACCGGAGGTTCATTAGAAATTTCAGCACAATTATGGCTCCTATGACCGAGGTAATTAAAGGCAAAGAGTTTTCATGGAACGAGCAAGCACAACAAGCTTTTGAAGAGATCAAGAAGAAGCTCACTAGTTCCCCCGTTCTAGCCTTGCCCGACTTTACCAAAGTCTTTGAAGTAGAGTGTGATGCATCCAGGGTAGGAATTGGAGCTGTCCTATCTCAAGAGAAGAGACCCATTGCTTTTTTCAGTGAGAAGCTCAACGATGCCAAGAAGAAGTACTCCACCTATGACAAGGAGTTTTATGCAATCATTAGAGCATTGGAGCATTGGCGTCATTACTTAGTTGGAGGTGAATTCATCCTTCATTCTGACCATGAAGCTCTCAAATACATCCAAGGACAACATAAGCTCAACCCTAGACATGCTAAATGGGTAGAGTATCTTCAGTCCTTCCACTTCACTATCTGATGCATATTTCCATATGCATCATTTTTATTCAAGTCCAATTTCAAAGAAGAAAAGGGTCAAAGAAGATCATGCATGGAAATGTGCCTATTTGGTCTTCTTAAGTGAGTTCAAAGACTCGCGACACTATGGAGAGGTCAAAAAGAGGTTAAGCTTTGCTAGAAATTTGGTGCCGAATTCATCCCTGCGGAACCCGATTTTGTGACCACTTTTGGACAAGCTCAAGTGGACCCACAACTTGAGGGCCCATGTGCTTTTGAAGCTTAAGATTTCATCTTTCAAATAAGCCCAAGTTTGTTTAATTTGGACATCATTTGATTGGGCAAAATATCATTCAAAGATACGTTATGCTGATCCAGTCTAGTCTGAGATAGGTGCATTGTTTGGGCCATAACTTTTAAACCGCTTATCCAAATTGAGCAAATGAGCCCATTCTGGAAACTAGACTTCCAGGGCTTTCTAGCAAGCCCAAGAACGCGTGATTTGGCCGAGTATTCTGGAATTTATGCTCTGTTGAAGTTGAGGCAGCTGCAAGGATTAATTTTGGGAATATGAAGAGTCTTCGGTTACATGTGATTGTGTGGCTGACATTGTGCACGTTTTTGGAGGCCTTCTAGATTGGTGTAATCAGCTAAGAAATCCTAGAATATTCCTTGTAACCTCCCCCACCCCTTTTATGATGTGTCTTTCCATTTATCTTAGTCTTTTCATTTTACTAGTTTTAATTGTTAGGAGTTATTTGAGTCCTTTTGTTGCTTTTGCTGAGCCTATATAAAGGGGGGGCGTGTGAGCATTGTAGATCAGATTTCTAAGGCATTTTCAAGAGTAATTCAAGCACCTTTGAGAGTGATTCTCATTTGTGTCCCTCAAAAAATTCCTAGTTCTTATCTCTTGAATTAGGCTAATTCAAGTAGTGTTTCTGGTTCTCCTTCTTTTCTTTTGATGCTTCCTCAGAAGAGTGAAGGAATTAGCCCAAGAACCAAGGTGTGATTGGCTCCGGAAGATACTCATACTCAAGTCTTGCACTATCCATCTCAATCCTGTTTGGTGATATTCTTCATCTTTCGCATCTTTCTCTCTTTTCATTTTGCTTAAGTTTGATTTGAGTTTGATTTGGATCACTTTCCACCCACATATACATCAATTGGTATCAGAGCCACGGTTTTTAAGTGACCCACATCACACCCAAGTACATCCCAAAAAGCCAAAATACAAAAAAAAAAAAAGGCACAAACCGGCAAACCCAATCTCGAAGGCCAGAGAAGCAGCACGGTGCCCCCGTGCCACCCAGCACGACCGTGCCACTATACTTTTCTGCATTTCCTCAAGTCGAAGCATAGCACGGTTCCCCAGTGCCCTTGCACGACCGTGCCCTCCCTCCTCTTCTCCAAAACAGCCTTTTTCTAGCCTAAACACATAATCCCACAAAGAACCCTTAAGCATTCATCCATCATGATTTCTCTTGGGAACTTGCGAAAAGAGATTGCTTTGATTGAAAAGGAGATGGTCATCCTTGAAACTCCAAAGTTTCGTGGCCAAAAAGAAGATTTCCCTTACTGGATTTCCAAAGTGGATCAAGTCTTCACTCGCTACAATATTGACGAGCAAGAGAAGTTTAAGGTGGTTATCAAGAAGCTCCGAGGCCATGCGCTTGAATGGTGGGAAAAGTACAAGTATAACAGGAAGAAGAGAGGAAAAAATAAGATCAGAACATGGGATAAGTTAAGAGGTAAATTAATGGATACTTTCGCTCCAACCTCTTACTTACACAAGCATCCATTTGTTTCCTTTGAGGTAAACGACTTTAATTCCTCTTCTAAAAACCTTCATTTCAACAAAGGAAGTCCAATGAGTGCTTGTAACTCTAGCTCTACTTCCTTCTTTTATTTGGAGAAACTTAACTCCAACAAAGATGAAGAGATCCTTGGAGGAAAAGGGTCGGGCCTAGTTGACCTACCTCTTGTTCTTGGTGGTGATGAAGAGACCTTTGAACTTGAGGCCCAAAGATCCGAGTTGAAGCAAGAAGAGATTGTGCAAGAAATTGAGCAATCCTTCACCCAAGAAGGGTGCCAAGAAGATAATGAGGTGAATTTGAGCATAACCCCAAGAATTGAAGAGCATGTAGTTAAAGACCTTGAAGTGATGAAGCCATGTAGGGTTGCTGAAGAGTTTGAACAACTCTTGATTCAAGAAGTACGCCCTACCGAACTCCAAGCACCCGAGTTAGAGGCATGTGGGGTTATTGAAGAAGTTGAGCAACTCTTGACCCAAGAAGAATTCACCTTAACCCCCATTCAACCTTCCCAACCCCTCAAACCACAAAAGGACCGACAAGCCTTAACCCTCATTCATCCTTCCCAAACCCTTGCCCCCAAAGAAGATTTCTCACTTCCGCCTCTTCTCCTCACCAGGTATGACCCGTTTTATCATCCTCCCCTCACCCTCTTCTATATCTCTCTAGAGGTGATGCCCTGTGACCTCCTTCCCCTCCCATATTGTAAGCGCGACCCCTTTCTTGAGAGGCTTGCCAACCCTTTGAGTTTGAGGACAAACTCAAAACAACCCGGGGAGTATGATGCATATTTCCATATGCATCATTTTTATTCAAGTCCAATTTCAAAGAAGAAAAGGGTCAAAGAAGATCATGCATGGAAATGTGCCTATTTGGTCTTCTTAAGTGAGTTCAAAGACTCGCGACACTATGGAGAGGTCAAAAAGAGGTTAAGCTTTGCTAGAAATTTGGTGCCGAATTCATCCCTGCGGAACCCGATTTTTGTGACCACTTTTGGACAAGCTCAAGTGGACCCACAACTTGAGGGCCCATGTGCTTTTGAAGCTTAAGATTTCATCTTTCAAATAAGCCCAAGTTTGTTTAATTTGGACATCATTTGATTGGGCAAAATATCACTCAAAGATACGTTATGCTGATCCAGTCTAGTCTGAGATAGGTGCATTGTTTGGGCCATAACTTTTAAACCGCTTATCCAAATTGAGCAAATGAGCCCATTCTGGAAAATAGACTTCCAGGGCTTTCTAACAAGCCCAGAACGCGTGATTTGGCCGAGTATTCTGGAAGTTATGCTCTGTTGAAGTTGAGGCAGCTGCAAGGATTAATTCTGGGAATATGAAGAGTCTTCGGTTACATGTGATTGTGTGGCTGACATTGTGCACGTTTTGAGCCTTCTAGATTGGTGTAATCAGCTAAGAAATCCTAGAATATTCCTTGTAACCTTCCCCACCCCTTTTATGATGTGTCTTTTCATTTTTCTTAGACTTTTCATTACTAGTTTTAATTGTTAGGAGTTATTTGAGTCCTTTTGTTGTCTTTTGCTGAGCCTATATAAAGGGGGGGCGTGTGAGCATTGTAGATCAGATTTCTAAGGCATTTTCAAGAGTAATTCAAGCACCTTTGAGAGTGATTCTCATTTGTGTCCCAAAAATTCCTAGTTCTATATCTTGAATTTGGCTAATTCAAGTGGTGTTCTAGGTTCTCCTTCTTTTCTTTGGAGTGATTCCTCAGAAGACTGAAGGGAATTAGCCCAAGACCAAGGTGTGAGTGGCTCCGGAAGGATTATCTCATACTCAAAGTCTTGCACTATCCATCTCTATCCTGTTTGGTGATATTCTTCATCTTCCCCATCTTTCTCTCTTTTCATTTTGCTTAAGTTTGATTTGAGTTTGATTTGGATCACTTTCCACCCTCATATACATCACTATCCAACATAAGGCGGGAACTCTCAACAAAGGAGCTGATGCATTATCAAGAAGGTGCTTATTACTCTCTACTTTGAGTACTAAAGTACTTGGATTTGAAGTTGTTAAAGATTTGTACCCAAAAGATGATGATTTCAAGGACATTTTTGAGAAGTGTCTTAAGCACCCCATGGGTTGTTCCACTTAGAAGATGGGTTCCTATTCAAAGGTTCACGCCTTTGTATACCTCAATGTGGATTTCGAGAACTGCTTATCCAAGAGCTACATGGAGGAGCCCTAGCTGGCCATTTTGGTGTCGAGAAGACTAAATCAATGTTGAAGGAACACTACTATTGGCCTAAGATGTCAAGAGATGTAGAGCATTTCATCAAAAGATGTTCTACTTGTCAAATGGCTAAGAGCCATTCTTTGCCCCAAGGATTGTATTCTCCACTTCCCATTCCTCAAGCCCCTTGGGAAGATATTAGCTTGGATTTCATCACGGGTTTACCTAGAACCCAAAGGAACAAAGACTCCATTATGGTGGTTGTGGATCGATTCTCCAAGATGGCGCATTTCATCCCTTGCCACACCACTAATGATGCTACTCAAGTGGCTAGTCTTTATTTCAAGGAGATTGTGAGACTACATGGCATTCCAAAGAGCATGGTATCCGATCGTGACTCCAAGTTTCTTAGTCATTTTTGGCTAACTCTATGGCGCAAATTGGGTACTCAACTCAAGTTTAGCACTACTTGTCATCCCCAAACTGATGGACAAACTGAAGTCACCAATAGGACTTTGGTTACCTTACTTAGAGTCCTAGTGAAGAAGCATTTGAAGAATTGGGATGAGTTGCTACCACATGCCGAGTTTGCATTCAATCGAGTGCCTAGCAAGTCCACCCAACTCTCTCCATTTCAAGTTGTCTATGGCTACAATCCAAGAGTCCCTTGGAACTTGTTCCCATTCCAACTCCCACAAAATTTAGTTGGGAAGCTGAAAAAAGAGCCAAGGAGATCCAAGAACTTCATGCAAGAGTTAGAGATAACATTGCCAAGGCTAGTGAGAGAGCCATGCAAAGCGCCAACAAGCATCGCAAGGAGGTACATTTTCAGCCAGGAGATTTGGTATGGATTCACATGAGGAAGGAGCGTTTCCCTTCAAAGAGAAAATCTAAGTTGATGCCGCGTTCCGATGGTCCATTTGAAATCCTTGAGAAGGTTGGGCCCAATGCATATAAGGTTGATCTACCTGGAGATTATGGAGTTTCGGCTACCTTCAATGTCTCCGATCTTAGCCCCTTTTTCGATGATGAGCCCCTTCCTAGTTTGGGGGCAAACTTTCACTTACCCGGGGGGAATGATGGAGACCATCGTGAGAAGCCCAAGGACCATCAAGCTCAGCCCAAGGAGGACTCACTCAAGCTTCAAGAAGTCAAGGAAGTTGCCAAACTTTGCCGGAAATTGGCGTTCATACCCGAAGAGGTAGTGCCGCCTTCATCCAGAAATTTCCCACTTTTTGTGTGCACTTTTGGCCTACCTAAAGTGGTCCCACAACTTGAGGCTCCACATGGTTTTGAAGTTTAAGATTTCAGCTTTCAAATAAGCCCAAGTTTGTTTAATTTGGACATCATTTGATTGGGCAAAATATCACTCAAAGATACGTTATGCTGATCCAGTCCAGTCTGAGATAGGTGCATTGTTTGGGCCATAACTTTCAAACCGCTTATCCAAATTGAGCAAATGAGCCCATTCTGGAAAATAGACTTCCAGGGCTTTCTAACAAGCCCAAGAACGCGTGATTTGTCCGAGTATTCTGGAAGTTATGCTCTGTTGAAGTTGAGGCAGTTGCAAGGATTAATGCTGGGAATATGAAGAGTCTTCGGTTACATATACTTGTGTGGCTGATATTGTGCACGTTTTAGATGCTTCTAGATTGATGTAATCAGCTGCAAAAATCCTAGAATATTCCTTGTAACCTCCCCCACCCCTTTTATGATGAGTCTTTTCATTTTTCTTAGACTTTTCATTAGCTAGTTTTAATTGTTAGGAGTTATTTGAGTCCTTTGATTGTCTTTTGCTGAGTCTATAAAAAGGGGAGGGGCGTGTGAAGCTATTCATTCAGCATTGTAAGAAATTTCCAAAGCAATACAAGTACTTTGAGTGTGTTTCTCAAAAGTGCAACTAAATTCCTAGTTCTATATCTTGAATTGTGGCAAATTCAAGTGGTGTTCTAGGTTCTCTTCCTTTTCCAATTGGAGTGATTCCTTGGTTAAGACAAGAGAATTAGCCCAAGGTCAAGTCATTGAGTGGCTCCGTGAAGGATTATCTCAATTACAAGATCTTGTTCTATTCCTTTTTCTTGTGTAGTGAAATTCTTCATCCATCTCATCCATCTTTCATTTCTCTTCCCAATTTGGCTTATTTTGAGTTGGAGTTTGATTTGGTTCACTTGCCACCCACATATACATCATAGGGGCCGAATTCATTTTACATTCGGACCATGAAGCCCTCAAGTTCATTCAAGGGCAACATAAGCTCAACCCCCGCCATGCTAAGTGGGTTGAGTACCTCCAAGCATTCAACTTCATGATACATCACAAGGCCGGCAAGCTAAACAAGGGAGCAGATGCACTCTCCAGGAGATACTTTCTCCTTTCGGTCCTAGAATCCAAGGTACTTGGGTTTGAAATTGTCAAAGGAATGTACACCAATGATGAGGACTTCAAAGAGATCTATGTCAAATGTGCCAACCACCCCTACGGTCTCTTCCGTGTCCTAGAGGGGTTCCTCTTCAAGGGGTCACGGCTTTGCATCCCCAAGTGTGGGTTTAGGGAGTTACTAATTCAAGAGCTTCATAGTGGTGCTCTATCCGGTCACTTTGGGGTGGAGAAGACTTGTTCAATGCTCAAGGAGCATTATTATTGGCCGAAGATGGCTAAAGATATGGAACACTTTATCAAAAGGTGTTCAATTTGCCACATGGCTAAGAGCCATGTCCTTCCCCACGGTCTCTACTCTCCTTTGCCCGTGCCTTTAGCCCCATGGGAAGACATTAGTTTGGACTTCATCACGGGTTTGCCTCGCACTCAAAGAAGCAAGGACTCCATCATGGTGGTGGTGGACCGATTCTCCAAAATGGCCCACTTTGTTCCTTGTCACACCACCCATGATGCCACCCACATAGCCAATCTCTACTTCAAGGAGATTGTAAGACTACATGGCATCCCCAAAAGCATGGTTTCGGATAGGGACACTAAGTTCCTTAGTCACTTTTGGCTCACACTTTGGAGAAAGATGGGGACACACCTCAAGTTCAGTACCACTTGTCACCCCCAAACCGATGGCCAAACCGAGATGACTAACCGGACTTTGGGAACCTTGCTTCGGGTACTTGTGAAGAAGAACCTCAAGGCTTGGGATGAACTCTTGCCCCATGCGGAGTTTGCTTTCAATCGGGCACCAAGCAAAGCCACCCACCTCTCCCCCTTTCAAGTGGTCTATGGGTACAATCCAAAAACACCCTTGGACCTCACTCCCATTCCTACACCTAACAAGTTTAGTTGGGAAGCCGAGAGACCTAGAGACCCACTTGAGTTGCCAAGCTCAAGATATAACACTAGGAGTTTTTGTAGAGAGAGTTTGAGAACTCACAAATTCATTCATTCAAAGTTGTGTTACAAAATGAGGGCCAAGCTGGTTTTTATGCTTGATGGCCGAGTTTCCCACCCTTCCCAAGCAGCAAAATCAAAACTAAGTACATTTGGGGAAGAGTTACACATCTAATCAACCAATGCTAGCTAAACACCTCACTACCTAGCTTAATCTACCTCATTAGGGGTTATAATGCCTCCCAAATGAGGTGTCAAGCTTACATGGATCCTTGAATGCAGCAAAATGACTCATTCAGCAAGTGGGGAGGCAAGGGGACAAGCACAACCCAAGAAAATCAGACCTTGTACCGGTTTGGGAAGAACCGGGTAAAAGGATGATTTTTGTGTCCTTTTGGCTGGTTAATACCAACACAAGGGGGTGCTTTGGATGGGATTTGAACCCATGACCTGATAATTATTTATGTCCCCTTTCATACTGCAAAATTTGACAAAAGTTGGAGTTGAGGAAGTCAACCAACTAGGGCCTTATTTCGGACTGTGCTGGATTGCGCCCTGCAGTGCGCGGTCTCAGGTTTTGGCTTGGTTGACTGACCAAATGGACTCCAAATGCCTTGCAAAAGGTCTTTTTGGAAAGCTAAGATCTTAAGCTTTAAGGGGGTGGTGCGTGCAGGAAATTTCCCCCTCTGCATTTTGCTCCAACAGAGAAACAAAACCGGGTCAGAAACGGTATGAACTGGGCAGTTCACTTTCTTCTTTGTGCATACGTTTTCTGACTATGGCATGAACTCCTTTGGCCTTCTTGGACTCCCTAGGGGGATGGATCATTGGCAATGGCTTTTGAAGGTTTGGTGGGATGGTCTCCATCATTCTCCCCGGGTTGGTTGGAGTTTGGCCTCAAACTCGACAACTCTTCATCTTCATCATAGCAAGGGCTCAAGTCGGCCACATTGAAGGTGGCGGGCACCCCATAATCACCGGAGAGGTCAACTTTGTAAGCGTTTAGGCCAACCTTCTCAAGGATTTCGAAAGGCCCATCCGATCTTGGCATTGAGGAAATCTCTCCTTCCTCAATTGGACCCATACTAGGTCCCCAGGCTGAAAATGAGCTTTTTTTCTTTTCTTGTGAGGTGCGAACTCATGCATTTTGGATTTGGGGAGGGTGGTGAGAAAGACATCTCTTTGTGAGCTTGCCTTGGATTTGGAGGGGGCGGTTGGTTTGATGGGAGTGAGGGTGATCCTCTTGTGATCTTTGGTGAAGGTGTAAGTGTTCATGTGGCCATCATGCGTGACGCTCCTATCAAAGAGCCAAGGGCGACCCAACAAGACATGGCACGCACCCATGGGGATAAGGTCACACCAAATCTCATCTTTATAAGTTTTCCCAATGCTTAAGGATAAGAGGCACTGAGACGAGATTTGCAAACCTTGGTTTTGATTGAGCCATTGGATGGTGTATGGCTTTGGGTGGGGAGTCACCGGAAGTTTGAGTTTGTTCACCATGGATTGTGAGGCCACATTCGTACAACTTCCCCCATCAATGATAAGGGAGACACCTTGCCACCTACGGTGCACCTTGTACGGAAGATGGATTCTCTTTGTTCAAGCTCATCATGGGAAGCTAGACCACTCAAGGTCCTCCGAATGACCAAAAGCTCTCCTTCATCCGGGCCCTCTTCAACCTCCTCTATGGTTTCATTCAAATACACCTCTTTCTCTTCCTCCCTCTTCTCTACCTCCTCTTCTAGCTCCTCTAGGGAAGCTTGATACTCGGCTAAGAAACCATTCTCTTGTTGGGACACTCGGAAGCATAGTGTCCAAGGCCTTGGCAACGAAAACACCGGACCTTACTAGAGGGTTTTGGGGGTGGTTGTTTGGAGGGAGTTTGTGGAGTGGTGTTTTGTGGGTGTTTCGGGCTTGGAGATGGGAAGGAATTTTGAGGAGTGCATGGAGGGTTTTGGAAACCGTAAGGCCGTGGAGTAGGTTTGGAGGTGGGACTCTTGCCTTTGAGCTTCTTTTGCATTTCGACCTTGTGGGCTAAAGCACTTAGCTCATCAAGGGATGTGTAAGGGTGTAGTTCAACAATATGAGCAATTTGTTCATCAAGTCCACTCAAATAGCGAATCAAGGTTTGAGAGTCATCCTCTCTCAAATCACATTTCAAGAGGAGTTGTTCAAACTCCCTAGTATACTCTTCCACACTCTTGGTGATGCATATTCCCATATGCATCATTTTTATTTAAGGTCAACTTCTAAGAAGAAAAGTGTCAAACAAGAGCGTACATAGGAACTCTCATATTTTCTCTTATTATGTGAGTTCAAGGACTTTAGACACCATGAAGTAGTCAAGCAAGTGGCGAAAATCTGGATAAAACTCATATTCCTTCCGGAAGAATTGGTGCCCGATTCATCCCTGCGGAAGGTAATTTTTTTTTTGTGCTCATTTTTTGGACTAGCTCAAGTGGACCCACAACTTGAGGGGCCACATGGTTTTGAAGCTTAAGATCTCAGCTTTCAAACAAGCCCAATTATTTTTAATTTGGACGTCGTTTGGTTGGGCTAAATATTACTCAAAGAAGACATGTCCTGCTCCAGTCCAGTTCTGATATAGGTGTAATGTTTGGACCATAACTTTTGATCTACTTATCCAAATTGAGCAAATGAGCCCATTCTGGAAAATATATTTCCAGGGCTTTCCAACAAGCCCAGAATCACCTGATTTGGACGTGTGTGCTGAGAGTTATGCTCAGTTGAAGTGGAGGCTGCTGCAAGGATTAAATGCTGGGCAAATGAAGAGACTTTGGTTACATGACATCATGTGGATGACATCATGCACGACTTGGAGTGTTCTAGATGGATGTCTTCAGCTGATTGAAATCCTAGAATATTCCTTGTAACCTCCCCCACCCCTTTTATGATGTGTCTTTCCATTTATCTTAGTCTTTTCATTTTACTAGTTTTAATTGTTAGGAGTAATTTGATTCCTTTTGTTGTCTTTTGCTGAGCCTATATAAAGGGGGGCGTGTGAGCATTGTAGATCAGATTTCTAAGGCATTTTCAAGAGTAATTCAAGCACCTTTGAGAGTGATTCTTATTTGTGTCCCAAAAATTCCTAGTTCTATATCTTAAATTTGGCTAATTCAAGTGGTGTTCTAGGTTCTCTTTCTTTTCTTTGGAGTGATTCCTCAGAAGAGTGAAGGGAATCAGCCCAAGACCAAGGTGTGAGTGGCTCCGGAAGGATTATCTCATACACAAAGTCTTGCACTATCCATCTCTATCTTGTTTGGTGATATTCTTCATCTTTCGCATCTTTCTCTCTTTTCATTTTGCTTAAGTTTGATTTGAGTTTGATTTGGATCACTTTCCACCCACATATACATCAATTGGTATTAGAGCCTCGGTTGCCTACTTGACCAAGTTTCGAAACCCAAACACATCCACAAATCAGCCCCATACACATCAAGTCCTACCATGAGTTCTAACATGAGCATTAAAAGGCGTTCTAAGTGTCAAGGCTTTGGTCATGCACTCTCGGACTGCCCCAACAAGGAATTCATCACCTTGATCGAATGGGAAGAAGCCATGAAGGAAGAAAAAGAAGTTAGCTATCCATTTGTCTTAAATGGAGAAGGTCATTATCAAGAAAATAGTGACGTTAACTTTGATCTACCTCTCATCTTTGACGCCTATAATGAAGTAGATAATGAGGTAAATTGGAGCCTACCTCCAAGATTTGATGAGCATGAACCTAGCCCCATTCAACCTTCCCAAACCCCCAAATCACAAAAAGTCTTACAAAAGAACCTCTTACTCACCTCTCTTCTCCCACCCGAGTCTAACCCTAGTTTCTACCCTCCCCTTACCCTCTTTTATCAACCCCATGATCATACTGCTCTTCAAGAGATGCCCTATAATTTTTGTCCACAAAGAACCCCATTTCACAAATATGCCCTCTTGTATGAGAAGAAAAAAGAACTCTCAAGTTTGAGGACAAACTCAAAACCACCCGGGGAGTATGATGCATATTCCCATATGCATCATTTTTATTTAAGGTCAACTTCCAAGAAGAAAAGTGTCAAACAAGAGCGTGCATGGGAATTCTCATATTTTCTCTTATTATGTAAGTTCAAGGACTTTAGACACCATGAAGAAGTCAAGCAAGTGACAAAAATCTGGATAAAACTCATATTCATTCCGGAAGAATTGGTGCCCGACTCATCCCTGCGGAAGGTAATTTTTTTTGTGCTCATTTTTTGGACTAGCTCAAGTGGACCCACAACTTGAGGGGCCACATGGTTTTAAAGTTTAAGATCTCAGCTTTCAAACAAGCCCAATTATGTTTAATTTGGACGTCGTTTGGTTGGGCTAAATATTACTCAAAGAAGACATGTCCTGCTCCAGTCCAGTTCTGATATAGGTGTAATGTTCGGACTATAACTTTTGATCTACTTATCCAAATTGAGCAAATGAGCCCATTCTGGAAAATAGATTTCCAGGGCTTTCCAACAAGCCCAGAATCACCTGATTTGGACGTGAGTGCTGAGCGTTATGCTCCGTTGAAGTGGAGGCTACTGCAAGGATTAAATGCTGGGCAAATGAAGAGACTTTGGTTACATGACATCATGTGGATGACATCATGCACGACTTGGAGTGTTCTAGATGGATGTCTTCAGCTGATTGAAATCCTAGAATATTCCTTGTAACCTCCCCCACCCCTTTTATGATGTGTCTTTCCATTTATCTTAGTCTTTTCATTTTACTAGTTTTAATTGTTAGGAGTTATTTGAGTCCTTTTGTTGTCTTTTGCTGAGCCTATATAAAGGGGGGGGCGTGTGAGCATTGTAGATCAGATTTCTAAGGCATTTTCAAGAGTAATTCAAGCACCTTTGAGAGTGATTCTCATTTGTGTCCCAAAAAATTCCTAGTTCTATATCTTGAATTTGGCTAATTCAAGTGGTGTTCTAGGTTCTCCTTCTTTTCTTTGGAGTGATTCCTCAGAAGAGTGAAGGGAATTAGCCCAAGACCAAGGTGTGAGGGGCTCCGGAAGGATTATCTCATACTCAAAGTCTTGCACTATCCATCTCTATCCTGTTTGGTGATATTCTTCATCTTCCCCATCTTTCCCTCTTTTCATTTTGCTTAAGTTTGATTTGAGTTTGATTTGGATCACTTTCCACCCACATATACATCAATTGGTATCAGAGCCTAGGTTGCCTACTTGACCAAATTTCCAAACCCAAACACATCCACAAATCAGCCTCATACACATCTGGTCCTACCATGAGTTCTACCATGAGCGTTAAAAGGTGTTCTAAGTGTCAAGGCTTTGGTCATGCGCTCTCGGACTGCCCCAACAAGGAATTCATCACCTTGACCGAATGGGAAGAAGCCATGAAGGAAGAAAAAGAAGTTAGCTGTCCATTTGTCTTAAATGGAGAAGGTCATTATCAAGAAAATAGTGACGTTAACTTTGATCTACCTCCCATCTTTGACGCCTATAATGAAGTAGATAATGAGGTAAATTGGAGTCTACCTCCAAGATTTGATGAGCATGAACCTAGCCCCATTCAACCTTCTCAAACCCCCAAATCACAAAAAGTCTTACAAAAGAACCTCTTACTCACGTCTCTTCTCCCAACCGAGTCTAACCCTAGTTTCTACCCTCCCCTTACCCTCTTTTATCAACCCCATGATCATACTGCTCTTCAAGAGATGCCCTATAATTTTTGTCCACAAAGAACCCCATTTCATAAATATGCCCTCTTGTATGAGAAGAAAAAAGAACTCCCAAGTTTGAGGACAAACTCAAAACCACCCGGGGAGTGTGATGCATATTCCCATATGCATCATTTTTATTTAAGGTCAACTTCCAAGAAGAAAAGTGTCAAACAAGAGCGTACATGGGAACTCTCATATTTTCTCTTATTATGTGAGTTCAAGGACTTTAGACACCATGAAGTAGTCAAGCAAGTGGCAAAAATCTGGATAAAACTCATATTCCTTCCGGAAGAATTAGTGCCCGATTCATCCCTGCGGAAGGTAATTTTTTTTTTGTGTGCACTTTTGGCCTAACTAAAGTGGTCCCACAACTTGAGGCTCCACATGGTTTTGAAGTTTAAGATCTCGGCTTTCAAACAAGCCCAATTATGTTTAATTTGGACGTCGTTTGGTTGGGCTAAATATTACTCAAAGAAGACATGTCCTGCTCCAGTCCAGTTCTGATATAGGTGTAATGTTCGGACCATAACTTTTGATCTACTTATCCAAATTGAGCAAATGAGCCCATTCTGGAAAGTAGACTTCCAGGGCTTTCTATCAAGCCCAAGAACATGTGATTTGGCGAAGTATTCTGGAAGTTATGCTCTGTTGACGTTGAGGCAGCTGCAAGGATTAATTCTGGGAATATGAAGAGTCTTCGGTTACATGTGATTGTGTGGCTGACATTGTGCATGTTTTGGAGCCTTCTAGATTGGTGTAATCAGCTAAGAAATCCTAGAATATTCCTTATAACCTCCCCAACCCCTTTTATGATGTGTCTTACCATTTATCTTAGTCTTTTCATTTTACTAGTTTTAATTGTTAGGAGTTATTTGAGTCCTTTTGTTGTCTTTTGCTGAGCCTATATAAAGGGGGGGCGTGTGAGCATTGTAGATCAGATTTCTAAGGCCTTTTCAAGAGTAATTCAAGCACCTTTGAGAGTGATTCTCATTTGTGTCCCAAAAATTCCTAGTTCTATATCTTGAATTTGGCTAATTCAAGTGGTGTTCTAGGTTCTCTTTCTTTTCTTTGGAGTGATTCCTCAGAAGAGTGAAGAGAATTAGCCCAAGACCAAGGTGTGAGTGGCTCCGGAAGGATTATCTCATACTCAAAGTCTTGCACTATCTGTCTCTATCCTGTTTGGTGATATTCTTCATCTTCCCCACCTTTCTCTCTTTTCATTTTGCTTAAGTTTGATTTGAGTTTGATTTGGATCACTTTCCACCCACATATACATCACTTGGGGCCTTGTTTGAGGTGGTAGAGTTTAAGGAAATTGTCTTGGAGGTAATGTGGGGGTAAGAATTTGGCCTTTAGTTTGGACTTCATCTTCTCCCAAGTCTTATTCTTACTTTTCCCCTTTCTTACTCTCTTAGACACAACATTGGACCACCAAATAGATGCATATTTGCGAAGTTTCAAGGCCACTAGCTTTACCTTTTTGCCTTCCGTGATGTCTTTGTACTCAAAGACTCGCTCCACCGTTTGCAACCAATCGAGGAAGACATCCGGATCAAGTTGTCCTTCATACTCTGGGATGTCAACTTTAAAATCACCATAGCTTCGTTCGTGATGCCTTTGGTGTCGGCGTGGCCGTCTACCTTGCTCTTCCTCATTAGGTTCACCAAAAGGGTTGCTTCCCTCGGAATCATCCGAGTCCCTATGCTTGCTTGAGCTTTGAGAACTCCATTGGTTTCGCCTCTTTTCTTCCATGAGTTGTCCAAGTTGCTTTTGGACATACTTTAGTTGAGCTTCTACCTCGGCTTTCTCCCTCAGGGCTTGCTCGGCCACTTGCTCGGGTGTGAGGCTAGTGGACATGGTGATTTTGTGGTGGGAACTTGGTGTTTTGGGATGAAAAGCTGAAGGCACGGTCGGGTGGTGAGGCACGGTCTGGGCGTGCTCACAGGTTGCAGGTGAATTTTGGGACAGTGGAGGTGGCACGGTCCTGTGGGGTGGCACGGGGTGGCCGTGCGGGGCTGCTGGAATGGGGGTGCTGCAGGTTAGGGGTGGCACGGTCGTGCGGGGGTGGCACGGTGTGCCCGTGCCAAGTCTCTGGTTGGGCACGACTGAAATTTGTGGAGGATGTGTTTGGGCTGTTTTGTGAGTTTGGGTGTTTGGGATGTGTTTGGGCAAGGAAGCTTGGCCAAGAAAGATAGCCTAAGCTCTGATACCAATTTGATGGAGATTTGGAAGAAGAAGAACCAACTCACAACTTGCGTTAAAGTAAAACACGAAAATGAAGGAGGATAAGCTGAAAATGGAGAGGAGAAACCAAGAGTTTGGATAGTCAAGTGACCTTGCAAGGGATAATCCGAGGAGCCACCCTTGGAGAACACTTGGACAATCTCTTTGTATCAACTAGTTACAGAATTTAATCACCTTCTAGTTGAGAGAAAGAGACCTAGAGACCCACTTGAGTTACCAAGCTCAAGATATAACACTAGGAGTTTTTGTAGAGAGAGTTTGAGAACTCACAAATTCATTCATTCAAAGTTGTCTTACAAAATGAGGGCCAAGCTGGTTTTTATGCTTGATGGCCGAGTTTCCCACCCTTCCCAAGCAGCAAAATCAAAACTAAGTACATTTGGGGAAGAGTTACACATCTAATCAACCAATGCTAGCTAAACACCTCACTACCTAGCTTAATCTACCTCATTAGGGGTTATAATGCCTCCCAAATGAGGTGTCAAGCTTACATGGATCCTTGAATGCAGCAAAATGACTCATTCAGCAAGTGGGGAGGCAAGGGGGACAAGCACAACCCAAGAAAATCAGACCTTGTACCGGTTTGGGAAGAACCGGGTAAAAGGATGATTTTTGTGTCCTTTTGGCTGGTTAATACCAACACAAGGGGGTGCTTTGATGGGATTTGAACCCATGACCTGATAATTATTTATGTCCCCTTTCATACTGCAAAATTTGACAAAAGTTGGAGTTGAGGAAGTCAACCAACTAGGGCCTTATTTCGGACTGTGCTGGATTGCGCCCTGCAGTGTGCGGTCTCAGGTTTTGGCTTGGTTGACTGACCAAATGGACTCCGAATGCCTTGCAAAAGGTCTTGTTGGAAAGCTAAGATCTTAAGCTTTAAGGGGGTGGTGCGTGGAGGAAATTTCCCCTTCTGCATTTTGCTCCAACAGAGAACAAAACCGGGTCAGAAACGGTATGAACTGGGCAGTTCACTTTCTTCTTTGTGCATACGTTTTCTGACTATGGCATGAACTCCTTTGGCCTTCTTGGACTCCCTATTGGGGGATGGATCATTGGCAATGGCTTTTGAAGGTTTGGTGGGATGGTCTCCATCAAAATACCCCCTCTCTTCCTTTTGTAAGGGCCTTTTGTCAAATTGAATACAAGCTTGAGCATTGTCTCTCCCAAATCCTAGTTCTATATCTTAAGTGTGGCAACTTAAGTGGTGTCTAGGTCTCTTTATCTCAATTAGGTGGTGTTTCTGTGTCCTAATTGATCTAAAGAGATTGCCCAAGTGTTTAACAAGAGTGGCTCTTCTTGGATTATCTCTTGAAGGCACTTGTTCTATCAACTTGTTCTTCTCCCATCTTCACACGCCTACCTTTCTTTTGCTTCCATTTCTTTGGCAAGTGTAAGGAGAGTTAACTTGTAATCCCTTGCCTTGTAATCCAAGGTTAAAGACTCTAAACTTAAGTTTGGTGGTGATATCTGTATCCAAACATTGAGTTTAGCACTATCCAACTACCTTGATAATCTTCAAGTATTCAAAGAGAAGTGAAGGAAGATTTGCTAGCTTAAATTGAGTTAGTGAATTCTTATCTTTAATTCTCCTTCATTCCATACATTTACAACCCTTCATTCATCCATTACCATGCTGATGCAAGGCTAAGGATAGCCCCTTTGGCTTAGCTTTCCACACAAACACAAAGCCAAACTCAAACCGTGAAACACCACAAAACCGGCCATGCAAGGCAGCAATATGGCACGGCCATACCGTGCCTAAGTGCACGACCGTGCCACCCTTGCCGTGTGGTTTTTTTTCTTGTTTGCTTCGTGTTTAGCTTGGTTATCTTCTACCCTTCATATGTCCAACACAATCCCCTTGAAGATATCTCAAAGTTCCCTTTTGATTTTTACTTAGAATCCCTTGATTCTAAGTTCCATTCCTCCCTCACATGTTTGATGCTTCACAACCATTATATTATGTGTCCACTTTCCTTGGTTTTCCCTTGATTGTATCTACCTTTGGATTATAAGGTTTCACTCTTAATTTGAGTATTAGCCTAGACCCTTGGCAGGTACATCATATTTGGTATCAGAGCAAGTTCAGAACTTGGCCTGAAACCCACGCCATCCACACGCCCAAAGCTCGTCAAAACACAAATCCAAATTCATTCCCTCAAAACACTCACTTTCGCAATGAGAATTGGGAAAGATATGTCCCTTAGAAAAATCCTCAAACTACAAAAAGAGCTTGAAGCATTTGACCTCAGAACACAAGAAATAAACTGGGAAATGCAACAGCAAGAAAGAGAACTTGAACTACTCACCCTATGGTTTGAAGAAAGAAGAAAATCCAATCAGCCCTTTGTTTCACCAGAGATAGATCAAAGTCACAAAGATAATGAGGTTACCATCAACTTACCTCCCAAGTTTGATGAACATGAAGATGAACAAGAGGAAATCAAGGAGGAAGAAAAGGAGGATCAAGAAGAGAAAGATGGGAATACATTTGAAGAGAAAAAGCTTGAGGCAGAAGAAGGTGAAATACTCACCTTAGTCACCCACCATCCACCAAAAGACAAGAACCATCCTAACCATCTTTTCATTCCTTTTGGTGAACCATCAAAACTTTCACCCACTCCACCCCCCCCCAAAGCACTCAAACAAACCTTCTGTCAAAAGCATTCAAAGCCATTACTTACAACTCCTAATCTTGAATTAAGAGCAAGTGAGGAAGTGGTTTATGACATGTTCAAAGAGTCCCCCATATACAACATCCAAATCAGCAAGGAACTTGACGAGAAGAGAGCCTCCAAGAGCAAAGGCAAGTTATTCGAATGGTTGATTTTGTTTCAGCCATACAATGAATCAAGAAGAGGAGGTAATTACCTAAATTGATTTGAGGACAAATGTTTTTAACAAGGGGAGGATGATGGAGATCCCTCCATGCCCTTTGATTTAAAAAATCAAATCAAGCTAGGTAATTTCATGTTGGTGATTAAAGGGTGAATAATTCATCCTTGTTTTGTTTAAGGACCTAAAACAGCAGGTCAGGTTTGTTTTCAGCAGCAAACCGGTTTTGAGAGGTTAATTACGTCAAACCCTTTAAGGTTTAAGTCCAATATTTTGCATTGGGATTAAAGTTCAAGAAGTCAGATTTGCAACAAAAAAAGTTTCATCCCATTTGGACTTCATTTGCCCTCTCAAATTAGCTAATAAACCCAAGATATACAAACTGTCCAGCAGGGTCAGAAAGTATCCGGTTTTGTTCTTTTCATTTCTTAAGCTATAATTTGGTATAAGTCTTGTATTTTTACATATTTTGGGTCCCCAAGATGTTAGCTATGTGGTCCAAGTGATAAAAGCAAGTTAAGTCAAGTGGAAGATGAAGAACCAGGTCAATCTTCCAAACCGTGCAGACTGAGACTCAGTTCAGACCAGCCTAGCCATTTTGATATTTTCATCAGGCAAATGAACTCCAAATTGAGTAATTCCACTTGGAGCTGTTAGAGGACTTCTTAAGCTTTCCAACCATGTGTGGCAAGACAAGTTATGACCACGTTTGCCCTGGGAAACGTGGCCTGCAATCAGACCCTGCATTCTGCCAGCACAACCCGGTTTAAGCATGAGGTGTTTTTCCTTCTCAAGTGGTTTTCCTAGCTGCTTGGTTGCTTGCCTACATCACATCACGTCCAAGGCTTGCTAGAAACACAATAATTTGCTGCTGAGAAGGCTTTGAAATGTGTGAACCAATGAGAAAACAAAGGAGAAAACAGCACCACGCAATCTGATTGGTGAGCCGAAAAGGGGAAGGCACTTTACGGCTGTCCAATAGGAATTCAGCAAGCAAATCAGCATGTTTAAGCTTTGTTTATGAGTAGATTAATGTATAATAAGTATTAATAATGTTTTACTTCATGTTTAGAATGTATTAGACTAGTTTAAGCAAACTTGTATTTTAGATTAGCACAAATCAGCTTGTTTAGCTCTTAATACCTTTCCTCCTTAGGAGGGAAAGGTGAGGTGTGTGCTTGTGTGGCTGCTAGCTTGCTTATTTAAAGGCACACGGCCCCCCCTTGTAACAGATATCAGATTTTGAAAGAAAACCCCTTTGAGAGCTTTGTGCTTTCATGCCTTAGTGCAACCAAATTCCAACTTGCTTATCCTTAATCTAGTCAATTAAGGAGGTGATCAAGTAGGTTTTAATCTTGAATTAAGTGGTGTTTCTGTATCTTAATCCAAGGTTAAAGACTCTAAACTTAAGTTTGGTGGTGATACCTGTATCCAAACATTGAGTTTAGCACTATCCAACTACCTTGATAATCTTCAAGTATTCAAAGAGAAGTGAAGGAAGATTTGCTAGCTCAAATTGAGTTAGTGAATTCTTATCTTTAATTCTC
>JAKOGI010003776.1:0-42276 GCA_029747015.1 Carnegiea gigantea
AGATATATATATACATATATATATATATATGTATATATGTGTACATGTACGCATATGTTTCTATGTATCTATATGTATATTTATGTGCGCATTAATATATGTACAAATATATATATGTATATATATGTATATGCATATATATATATATGCATATATATATGTATATATGTGTATATATGTATATATATATATGCATATATATATATGTGTGTGTGTGTGTGTGTGTGTGTGTGTGTGTGCGTGTATGTACAAATACACATATATAGGCATACAAACCTACGAATATGTGAGCATGTTTGTTCATATGCGCGTGCAGGGGCGCACACACACACATATACACATATATATATGTACACTTGCACATACATACATATGTGTGTGTGTGTGTGTGTGTGTGTCTATATATATATGTATGTATGTATGTGTGTGTGTGTGTATATATATATATATATATATATTATATATATATATATGTATGTAATGTATGTGTATAGTTATATTTTACAAAAATTAGGTGACATGCCACGTCATTATACATTTGCATGCATACAAGCATATACATGCGTAAATACATATAGTGTGTTGTGTGTATATACATATATATATATATATATATATATTTATATATAGATATATATATATGTATTATGTATATGTATACACGCGCACACCTATAAATAAATATATAGTATATAATATATATATATATATATATATATATATATATATATATGTATATACACATATACACACACACACATATATACATGTACAAACATGCATAAATACATACATACGTGCATACATGAGCATTTACATATACACACACACACACACACACACACACACACACACACACACACACACACACAGATATATATATATATATGTATATGTATATGTATGTATATATTTGTATATATACACACAGACGTAGATGTGCACATACATATGTGTCTATATATACATCTATGTATATATATACACGTATGCATATATATGTGTGTGTGTGTGTGTGTGTGGGAGTATATGTATATTTGCATATATATAGTATATATATTATGTATATATACTATATATATATGTATGTATATTAGTATATGTGTGGTATATTATATATATATATACTAGATATAGATATATATAATATATGCACATAGATATTTTTATGTATATATAGATATATATATAGTGTATATACAATAAAATATATAATATATATAATATATATATATATATTATTATATGCAATAATATATATATATGCATATATATATTATATATATATATGCTATATATTAATATATATATATATATTTTAGTATATACATATTCATACGTATATACACAGACTGTTAAGACTCACGTTTCTTTATTCTATGTTTAACATTGGCTGTCTTACCTTCTACATTATAAAATCATATTTTTTTGCAATGAGATGAGTCAAAATTATTACCGATGTGCTTATGTGAATGATAGATTTTATGAAAAAAAAGAATATTTTCATCGCTATTTATATTGTTGATATTATCGTCGATTATTCAAAAAAAAAAAAAAAAGAGTCGATGTGAACGCACGCCTTCGAAGTTGTTGTTCGATTTATTTGGTTATTTCCAAAACTTGATTGGGACACTAGTTTTAGGACATTTCAACTCAAGTTTAGACTGAATGTTAACATATTTGGGATCAGGAACTTAGCTGTTGTAGTGTTTGAACCAAAAAAAAAAGGAAAAAGAAAGAGAGTAAATAGAGGGGGATTCTTCGGGGTCCCGAAGGCCAGACCCCCGACCCTCTCTCTCCTCTTCCTCGTCTCCCCTCGCACGCAACCACCAGCAACCCCACGCCAGCCACCTCCTTCCTCCTCAGACCCAGGCGTCGTCGATGAGCCAGGGAGGGACCACGGTGGTTCCTGTGCGCAGCTGACCACCACTGACCCATTTTCGCCACTTCTCGCCGCGAAGTAAATCCAGGCAGTCGCGTTTTACGACCTTGAGACGCCGCCCACGTGCCAGAATCCGGCCATTCTCACTAGAATCGACCTCCCCCATAAATTGAGGGTAGAATTCGACCCAAATCAGCCATAAACATCACCAAATTCGGGAGCTAGGGTTCGTTTTTAGCAAGCAAACGGGCTAGGGTTTTGGGTTCATCAGTTGGGCATGCGTTGGGGGCATGGAATTGGTCTACTAAGGTTGAATTTAGGCTAAATCAGGTAAGTGTTCCTCTTCTCCAAAATTACTATTAATTTCGAAAATGTTTAGCCATGAATAACGATGCATGTCTGATTAAGATTAGCTAGGTTTACTGGAAGTGTAGAGATGGGTTGTGCATGTCCTGTTTGACAGAATTTAGGCTCAAAATATGCATGTTTAGGCTGCCTAAATAGTAGTTTCGAATTAACATATGAGCATTCGAATCGATGTTTGTTCAATTAAGTTAATTCATGCTTAAAAAGTAGTTTCGAATTAACATGTGAGCATTCGAATCGATGTTTGTTTAATCAGTCAATTCATGCCTAAAAAGTAACTTTGAAATAAACTAATAATGCTACGAATCAATGTAGGTTAACTTAGTTAACTAATGCTTGAAAATGGCTTCGAATCGATATATGTTAGCTCAGTTAATTAGCACTTGAAAATGGCTTGGAATCGATATATGTTAGTCGAGTGAATACATGCTTATAGCAATTAATACAACGTTCCTTAATAACACCTCAAACTTGAAAGAGTTCAAATACTGATGTCAACTACTAATTTAAACAATTGTTCGTGCCTATCTTTGCTTAAAACAATTAAGCTTTCATCTTCTTCGATTTAGGCATTAGGGCCTCGCTCAACTTTCGGTCCCCCAGTCCCATGTATAACTAGATCACCTAAAAATAAAATATTTTATAAAAGGAAGATAAACTCAGTAAATAATCATCCCTAACATTCAACTATGCACACAAATTCATTTTGAAAACATTTTAAGGGGTTAGGGGAACAACAAGACCGTAAGAACACGCTTTTGATTAATATAACCGTCCATGTTTACAAGATCTCAGTGATGCACTGACAAGTGCTTTATATCTACATCTTCTTAGGGCTATTTTGCATCATTTTTAGGAGAATTTTATGCTTAATGATATTATTTACTCTCCTATCATCGATTTACGCTTGGGTATAGTTGTTTTATGTGTTTTGCAGGATTTTTAGTCTTTTTACCCAGCATTTGCCCTTTAATGGTTGTGTTTTAGCCTCCCCAATGGCCATCCATATTATGCCACGACCGTAGACCAAAGAAAGAGCAAAATTCAAGATCCAACACAGACCACGGTTAGCCCGTGGTAGAGCCCACGGACCGTGGTGTGCCTGTAATTGTTGCCTCTTCGTTTTTCCTCAGCTGTGTGGCTGAGATCAACTGAAATTCTCTATAAATAGAGACGTTCTGCAGCATTCCAAGGCACTCAACTTCAACTTAAAAGCAAAGCAAGCAAGTAGTTTAGTTTAGATTAGTTTTCTCTCAAATTTTGCTCTTAGTTTAGTTTTGAGTATGAGAGTTTTGATCCAGGAGCGGTTCCAAGCCCTTGGTGAAGGCCATCTCAGTCGAGTCCCTTCTGCTCAAGATTTCGTTGATCTTTTTTTGGTTAGTTTATCTTTAATCATGTCTAAGTAGTTTTCTTAGTCTAGGGATCTAGTAGTTTTTGGAATTGTTATTGGATCATCTTTTGACTTTTAAAGAATTGGGCTTATTTATATGATTGGTTTGATTTCATTGTATCAAGTGTTTGATATGTTATGAGTTGATTTTTGGCCAAAATTTGCTTGCACAATTGAAACAATCGAGTGAACATTCGAAAGACAACATTTGGCTATTGGACTGCTTGAATAGACATAGCATAACTTCGTCTTGAAAGAGAGATTTATATGTTAAGAGGGCTAGTAAGTAACCTAATATATTAAACTTAGATTAAGTCAAATTAGTTTGAAAGAACAACGTTTGCTTAGTTTAAGCAAATTTGATTGATTTTGAAAGAATAGATCAAGTTCCTTGACAAGATTACAATTCCTCGAAATTAACCAATTAGAGAATAGCACATGTTTATTCATTTTGATCCAATTCTCTTCCATAACTGCAAAAATTCCTAGATCTTTTTTTCTTACTGATTGAAACAAGTTTATTTGCAGTAGTTAATTGAATCCACTTGAAATTAACTTTTGCTTAGCATATTCTGACAAGACTAGGCTCGATAGATTACTTTAGACTCTGAGGAACGATATCTTTATCTATACTACGAACACTCGTGCGCTTGCAGCAGTGTTGATCAAGTTTTTTGCGACATTGTCAGGGACTAAATTGCTAACTATTGAGTATTATCTTAAGAACGTGACTAAGCATTTTTATTGTTTTGCTTTGTTTTTTTTTTGTTATTTTTCGTTTTCCTGTTTAATTGTACTGGTAGTGTTGGTGAAAGTGCTTGCAGAAATTTTTCCTAGTTTATGCAAAGTCTGATTTTGTACGAGTCCGATTCAGAAATTAAGAGAACTTTTTGCTTAAGGAGGAAAAACCAAAGGATTGAAGAACAAATGCGCGAAGCAAGAAGGAATTCAAGTATGTGGGGTGAAGAACGAAGGAGCCTTCGTGTAACACCCCGAGTGTGGTTTAAAAGGATCAAAGTGACTACTTATATCACAAAAGGCGCACCTTTCTTCCGGGAAAGCTCACTCTTAAGAACTCCACAGTTAAGCGTGCTTGCTGTAGAGCAATCTTGGGATGGGTGACCTCCTGGGAAGTTTCCCGGGCAGCGTGTGAGCGAGGACGAAGCACGCCGGAAAGACTTGTGATGATTTGTGGGGCCAGTCATCGATCCTTCAAGCCGTTATTGATAAGACCTGTAATCGAGGGGGGTCGGGGCATTACAGATGGTATCAAAGCCAACCCGCGACCGTGAGCTGTGCCATTGGATGGGGAGCCCATTGGCAATCACCTAGCGGGACAAAGATACTGAGTGTGGACCGCTGGTCAAGAGGACCCGTAAGTCGATCAATTAGTGAGGCACAACGAGGACGTTGTGCGCTTCAAGTGGGGGTGATTGTAAGACCCCGAGTGTGGCTTAAAAGGATCGAAGGGACTACTTATATCACAAAAGGTGCACCTTTCTTTTCAGAAAGCTCACTCTTAACAACTCCACAGTTAAGCGTGCTTGCTGAGGAGCAATCTTAGGATGGGTGACCTCCTGGGAAGTTTCCCGGGCAGCGTGTGAGCCAGGATGAAGCACGCCGAAAAGACTAGTGATGATTTGTGGGGCCAGTCGTCGATCCTTGAAGCCGTTATTGGTAAGACCTGCGACCGAGAGGGGTTGGGGCATTACACTTCGTGATTTCATTACTCCCGGAGTCCAAGGGATCACCTCAAGCATAGCTCGGCCTGCTGTAGATGCCAACAACTTTGAACTCAAGCCAGCACTTATTTCCATGGTGCAGCAATCTCAGTTCGACGGAAATCCTTTGGAAGACCCGAATCTACACCTCTCTGTCATTTTAGAGGTGTGCGATGCGCTAAAGTTAAATGGAGTCTCCAGTAATGCAATTCGCCTGCGCTTATTTCCTTTCTCATTGAGGGATAAAGCGAGGGCTTGGTTACACTCTTTGCTATCTGGTTGCATAACTACTTGGGACGAGTTGACAAGAGCTTTCCTCACCAAATTCTTCCCTCCAAGCAAGACAGCGAGCCTGAGAAATCAAATCACCAACTTTTTGCAAAAAGAGGATGAGACGCTCTATGAAGCCTGGGAGCATTTTAAAGATTTACTACGTTTGTGCCCCCATCATGGCCTTCAGCACTGGATGATTATCCAGGCCTTTTATAATAGTGTGACCTAAGCTGTGAGGTCCACTATTGATGCAGCGGTAGGAGGGACTTTAATGAGCAAGACCGAGGATGAAGCCTATAACCTTATTGAGGAGATGACGCTTAATAACTTTTAATGGTCCACTGAACGAGCCCAACCTAGGTGGGATAGAGGTAAGCTTGAAGTTGATGCTTTTACTTTACTTTCTGCTAAAATAGATGCTATAACTAAAAGGCTAGACTAACTGAATGTTAATGCTGTAAACTGTAGTGCCCCTCCCCCTTGTGAGATTTGTGGTTCAATTGAGCATATATCTTTGCACTGTCCAGTTGGAAACCCTTTTTTCCAGGGTCTCGATGAAGTTAATTACGTTCACAATTTCAACCCAAGACCGGCCAATGACCCTTACTCTAATACCTATAATCCAAGTCGGAAGAATTACCCGAATCTCTCTTATAGGTCGAATCCAAACCCTGTGAATATGCCCCCTATGAATGCTAGAGTACCCCTTGATTTTCAAAGACCCCCATTCCCTTCTCATATGCCCCAAAAGTCAAATTTAGAGTTAATGATGGAAAACATGCTTATGGCACAACAGAAACAAGATGAGTACACTAAGCAATTAGCTACCAAGGTTGATGTGCTTACAACTCATAATAGGATGGTAGAGACCCAGGTTGCCTAGAAAGCTGCTTTTTCATCTGCAACCCTAGGTAGACTTCCTAGTAAGCTTGAAACCAACCCTCGTGAGCATTGTAACTATGTCACCATGAAAGAGGATGAAGAGGACCTAACTGAATCTGAGAAAGTACCTAAGGAAGAGGTTAGAGAGGTAACTATGGCTTGTAGTAAGGAAAGCAACTATAGTGGCAAGACTGCCACATTTTTAGAGAATGATTCTATTCAGATCCCCACCATTTTTCCCCTTAAGCTTCCTGACCTAGGTGGTTTTTCAATCCCATGCGTTATAGGAAAGGTAGAAATTGAAAGAGGGCTATGTGATTTAGGTGCAAATGTCAGCATAATGCCCTACTATCTGTTTCATAAGTTGCACCGAGGACTGTTGCTAGCCACCCCCTTTTCACGACAGTTGGATGATGGTTCTATAACACAGCCTATAGGTAGGTTGGAAGATTTGCCTGTCAATATAGGAGACATTTGGGTGTTAAAAGAAATCATTGTAGTCGTATACCTGAAACTGATGATGCCCAAATTATCCTAAGTAGGCCCATTTTGGCAACAACTGGTTGCCATATTGATATGAGAGAGGGTCGTATTTCTTTTAAAGTGGAGGGGAGGTTTGCTGTGTTTAGTCATAGGAAGGAGGATGCGGTTTCTCCTCATTCTTCTATATTGGATGCATTACCCCTTTCCCCTGAGTATGACATGGAGGACGTCTTGCATGATGAAGATCCTCCTAGTTCTGAATGGATTTCATATGACTACTCTGACTAAGAGTATGTTAAGGCGGAGTTTTCTGCTCCTATGCCAACTAACAAACCCGACGTTGACGCCCCTGTCTTTAATGATTCTTCGATGAGTGAGTATTATAAGTTAGCTCGAGTTATCCATTCTATGCCCCAATTAGAAGGAAGGTTTTGATGTCGCTTTTGATGTTGGGGTTGAGCAAGTTGATGGTACCCCCTCTGATGGGCCAAGAGAGCGGTTTGTTTTGTATGCGAATGTTGCGTTATGGCACCAAGTTATGAAAACAAAGGACCTGTAGCTAGAATTGCTAAGATGGTACCTTCAGCTGTTGAAGTTCGATTTTGTGGTTCGTGATAAAGATGATCTGGACCAAGTCTAGAATAAGGGTCAAGCTCTTGACCTTAAAAGAGCGCTTCTTGGGAGGCAACCCAAATTCTTTCTTATTTTTTTTCTCCTTTTCCATTTTCCTTAGTTTTGTTGTTTTTGTAGTTCGATAGAAAAAAGAGGGTGGGAATAAGACTTTGAAAAAACAAAAAACAAACAAAAAAAACAAAAAAAGCAAACCAAAAACAGAAAAAAAAAATGTGTTTATGAATAAAATGTTTGGCATCATGGCCAAAGCCCCAGACCCACGGTCTGTGGGATGCCAAACCAGAAAAACATTTTTCGGTCCAGCAGACACCACGGATCGTCCGTGGTGAGCCCCATGGTCCGTGGTGGGCTGCTACGGGCCGCGGTCCAGGTTTTTCACTAAGGTGCCTATTCCCCTTCCCCTTATTTCTTCTTCAACCTTCGACACTTTCTCTCTCTTCCTTCCTTCTCCTCTATAACCAACACCTTTAATCTCCCTCCAATCTTCTCCATTTTTTCTTCATTTCACACTAAATTCCTTCTTTTCACTTAATCTCTCCGTTTCATCCACAAATTCTCATCTCTTTTTTTTTCTTCTTCTTCAAAATTCATCTCACCCTCATTCATCCACCATAGCCGTCCTTCTCTCTCTCTAATTCTTCACATTTTTACGTATTTTCTTCAATTTTCTAGGTTTTAGTTCTTACTTTTGGTTTTAGTTTAGTTTTTAGTTATGTTTTGCAACCATGGCACCAAACAAAAGGTAGAGGAGCACCAAGGAAGTTGGTTCATCAAGTCAAGCACCACCCCGACCTCAAAGAACATCCAGAACATCAACGAATGCGCGTGCTAGAGGTAACATTCTTCACCCTCTTGGTTTGACTCATCCTAATCATATTGTTAGGTATAACTGTTTGAATGAAGGGGTAGTAGCAACTAGATACTATGATGAGGATTTGTTGGCCCGATTGGGAATGTTGAATGATATTCATTGGTTATTTACTAGAGGTGGTATGAGCTACTTTTTAGAACTTAAAGAGCATACATATAGGGACCGGACTTTAGAATTTCTAGGTACACTCCATGTCGAGGTCACTAGAGGACCTCAATGTCAAGCTGGATATATATCATTTTATTTTCAGGGATAGTTGTATGAACTGAACTTAGGTACCTTCAATAGTATTTTTGGATTTCCCCCAGCATGGACGTATCGCACTGCTAAGTCCTCCGTAAATTCAACCCGAATGCATTTTGGGGTGAACTTTCAGGAAGTGTTAGGTACAGTACTAGTTCATTGAAATGCACGCATATTACAAACCCCTGCATTAGAGTAGCTATACATATCCTTATGTGTTCATTGTTTGCTCAGGACGGTAGTCTAAATGTCCCGAGACTTTCTAAGTTGTACTTTCTGTCCTGCATGCTAGATGGTGTCCAACTTAATCCTGGTTCATTCTTAGCTAGGCAATTGCATAGTGTTACTGTCAGCACTAAAGGTAGGATAGTCATAGGTGGAATAATTACTACTATCGCTAGATTCTTGGGTGTTGAGCCCAATCTCGAGGACAGGGTTTCTGGATATGAGCGGCTTAACCAAGCTGCTTTTGAGATTATGAACTTTTGCAAAGTTGAGGCTAGCCGTTTGTGTTGGATTTACCCTAGGGACTGACTCTTGCCACTTCCCAATGTCGATTGTACTACTTTGCTTCATCGAGGTAACCTTTACTGGGTGCCTGGCGATGATGAGGTTGTTCAACCCGTACCCCACCACCCCGCCCCTCACTCTAGTCAAGTAGGCCCTAGTTCTTCCTCTCAACGGCCTCCACCTAACTATTCGAATATTCAAGATACCCTTAGGTCCATTCAAGAGGAGCAAGTTTCCCTCTGCACCTTTGTAGCTTCAAAGAGTGCCGCTCTTCGGGACTTTGTCCAAGAGCGCCACGATGAGCTTCGTAGATTGCTTGCTTCTCAGACCCAATATTTCCAAGACTATAAGGCATATCTAGAAACCTGGCGAGATTGGCATATCTCATATGGACAACCACCCCATCCTCCTCCACCTTCTCCTCTCTGATTCTAATTTCTGCTACTCCCCTTCCCCTTTTTATTATGATGTGCTCACATTGAGGGCAATGTGTGATTCAAGCATAGGGGAGTTAGTTATTATATTTGGCGTCTAATGCCTGTTTTTTTTTTTTTTTTTGGTTTTTGTTTGGTGTGTGTTTGTTTGTTTTTGCTTTGTATATATTTTTAGTGGTAGTTTTGGTAGTTTTTGTTTTAGTTTTATTTTAAGTAGTGCACTTAGTTTTCTTCTAGGTTGCCTTTCAATTTCTTTCGCTTGTAAGTTTCTTTTACATTTTAGTTTGCATTGTTTGTAGGAGCATGCATGCATAAAATAAACATAAAAAATAAAAGCAACAATAAAAAAAACTCCTTCGATGATGATTTTTATAGATTTGGTAGCTTTCTTTGGTTAGTTTGATCCTTTGATTCGCCCAAATTGTGCATAAAAGTTTGTGAATGAATTTTCGAACTGAATTCCATGTTTTGACTATATGTTGAATGCGAATTGATTTTCCCCATGAATCTTTACGTGAAAATCTGGCATTTGTGCTACTGAGCTAGTTTTGATTGTGGTAGATGTCTCGTGAGACTTTGATCCTTTAGAGACTGTTTATCATTATTAGTCTCATATTTTCTTTCATGTGTAACTCTTCCTTGACATCATTTCTCTAGAACTTGCCTTGGTTTTCATTCAAGACCACATTTCGCATATGCATTTAGGTAATATGATTGAGGCATTTTTCTTTCTTTGATTTATTTAAAACCCACCGCCAAATAGTCACCCTTGTTATGTATTGTATCCTTTGTTAGCCCATTTGAGTCTGCAACCATTTTTCCTAATCTGAACCTCCTACTTTTATCCCATGGCCAAATACTTGTCTTACCCTTAAGCCATGGCTAGAGGGGCATTACATTGTTTTGCATCAAGTTTGATAGGGCGTTAGCAAGGTGGATTGTGATTCTTTTTAGTAAATTTTGGATGTTTGGTGCAGGGATGCAAACATTTGATAAATCCTTTGTTTTATTGAGTAAAGTTCAAAGAAAAGTTCGGTTTTAAAGTTCGTTATTGAAATTCCCTTGGCTATTCCTTTTTGGAAAAAAAAAAGAAAATCAAACAAAAAGAATGCAATAATAAAAAAACAAAAAAAAAACAAAAGAGAAAAAAAGAGGGAAAATTTTCGAAGAAAGTGATTAGCCTTGATGGGAATGTAAGATATTTCTGATTTACGACTTTATCTCTTTTCATTTTGGGATTTTTTTTGTTGATGAGTTGATATGGTTCGAGGACGATGTAGTATGATGCATTGGAATTGTTTAAGCTCTTAGTCTATGGCTTTTAGCTCCTCATTTCCAAAAAAACATTTGTTCCCCTCTTACCTTTACCCTAAGCCCCATTACATCCCTAAGAAAGTCCTCATGATTATTTAATTTATTTCCATTTTAGTGGTGATGAATTTGAGAATCTTGTCAAGCTTATGGTAGATTTGTGTCAAACGAATGAGAATTGAGAGAACCTTTACATATATATATACATTGTCAAACACGTGAGTGCTGAGTGCCACATAACTATAGTGAGGTTCTACCGGCCTTGCTAGTTTTACTCGTTTCATGTACAAGAATGATTGTATTTGACAATTTAGAGGACGATTGGTTCAAGTTTTGCATTATGGTCTATAAAACGTTTTTGAAATTTTATTCCGTATTTTGTTTATTAACGATTCCTTATCTATGTCTATCCTGAGGAGGCTGTGTATATCTTTAATCCTTGCATTGCTTGAGGACAACCAATAGTTTAAGCATGAGGGAGTTTGATAAGTGCTTTATATGTACATCTTTTTAGGGCTATTTTGCCTTGTTTTTAGGAGATTTTAATGCTTAATAATGTTATTTACTCTCCTATTCTCGATTTATGCTTAGGTATAGTTGTTTTATGTGTTTTGCAGGATTTTTAATCTTTTTACCCAGTATTTGCCCTTTAATGGCTGTGTTTTGGCCTGCCCCACAGTTATCCATGTTATGCCACGACCGTAAAGCAAAGAAAGAGCAAAATTCCAGATCCAGCACAGACTATGATCAGCCCGAGGTGGAGCCCACAGACCGTGGTGTGCCTGTAATTGTTGCCTTTTCATTTTCCCTCAGCTGTGTGGCTGAGATCAACTAAAATTCTCTATAAATAGAGACGTTCTGCAGCATTCCAAGGCACTCAACTTCAACTCAAAAGCTAAGCAAGCAAGTAGTTTAGTTTAGATTAGTTTTCTCTCAAATTTTGTTCTTAATTTAGTTTTGAGTGAGTTTTGAGTGTGAGGGCTTTGATCCTGTGGCGGTTCCAAGCCCTTAGTGAAGGCCATCTCAGTTGAATCCCTTTCACTCAGGATTTCACCGATCTTTTTTTGGTTAGTTTATCTTTAATCATATATGAGTAATTTTCTTAGTTTAGGAATTTAGTAGTTTTTGGAATTGTTATTGGATCATATTTTGTTTTATAAAGAATTGGACTTATTTCATGATCGGTTTGATTTCGTTCCATTAAGTGTTTGATATGTTATGAGTTGATTTTTAGCCCAAAATTTGCTTGCACAATTGAAACAATTGAGTGAACATTCGAAAGACGACATTTGGTTGTTGGACATCTTGAACAGACATAGCATAACTTCGTCTCGAAAGAGAGATTTATATGTTAGGAGGGCTAGTTAGTAATCGAATTTATTAAACTTGGACTAAGTCAAATTAATTTGAAAGAACGACGTTTGTTTAGTTTAGCCAAATTTGATTGATTTCGAAAAAATAGATCAAGTTTCTTGACCAGATTACAATTCCTCGAAATTAACCAATTAGAGAATAGCACATGTTTATTCATTTTGATCCAATTCTCTTCCATAACTGCGAAAATTCCTAGACATTTTTCTTTTATTGATTTAAACAAGTCTATTTACAGTAGTTAACCGAATCCACTTGAAATTGACTTTTGCTTAGCATATTCAGACAAGACTACGCTCGATAGATTACTTTAGTCCCTAAGAAACGATATCTTTATCTATACTACGAACACCCATGCGCTTGCGCCAGTGTTGATCATGCACATTTATAATCCATGATCCAATCACAATCGTTAAATTTAAAGGTGAGCGACCCCACTGTGTCTCATGGCCTGCGCTTGAGCTCAACGCAACTGTTTAACTCTATCCTGGTCTACCGCTTACTATGGCGGTTATCGCTTAAACCTTTCCTGGCCTACCATCAGCAGGGATGGTTACCGCTAACCTGGCCCACATCCCAATAGGGCATGTGGCTGCTCACATGCATGCACTAGTTACCCGGGGAAGGTTAATGGCCTTCAGTCAACACAACTAGTTCAAGTCTCACCTAGCTCAGCCTTTACAGTTACTGTTACACTTCTCTATATTAGAGGTTGATTTAACATGCAATATTCATTTAGTTCCAACCCGCTTCCCCAACGACGTCATCACAACGAATAATCTCTGAAGCTCCAACATAACGTTACCAAGTCTCAAATTCACAACATAGCACATCATGTAGATTCTACTACGCAGTCACATTCAGTTGACTCATGCTTTCATTCCATCCAAACATAACCAAACTCGATTCTTATCATGTTCAATGCACACGCAATTTTTAAACAACTCGGGGAAGGGTTAGAGCAAGATTGTTACCTGAATACCATACAAAGTTACGGGCTCGGTTACTATTTTGAACCTACTGCACGGCACCTGGGCCAAAATATATCCCACACTCAGTCCAAAATTGAATAGACTACATCCCTATCCCCTGCCTTACCACTAAGTTTTTCCCTAGAATTTTACTCATGTTTTAGGGCTCCCAATTGAAACCCTATCCCAGATTTAGATTCGACCAGAATCTGGGTCCCCCTTTCGGAACCCATAACTTCTGCTCCAAGCATCAAATCCTTGTTTCTTGCCTAATATAGAAATTTCGGTCCGTCCTTTACACTTATCATGCTTAGGATTTTGCCAGATTCTAACCTAAACTAGGCCATTTTCTTGTTTCTTTTCATGGTGCACTGACTGTCCCCGTCTGTTTAGTTTGCGGTAATTTGATCATAACCTGGGCTACGCTACTCCAATTCATTTGATTCAAAACTAACAGCCCATCCTGACGCATCTATCTTAAAAATTTCATAATTTTTGGCAAACGGACGCTTCCAGGCCGAATTTCGTAAATCAATGTAAATGCATCCCCCTTCCGACCCAGTAGGTTATGCCCCTCTTTTCCAATTCAACTATCTGACCCCATAACTTTAACTCTCGATGTCAAAAATTTAATTTCTTGCTCATTATAGAAAGTTTGGTTCGTCCCATATATTTCTTATGTTTAAGGTTTTGTTAGATTCTAGCCCGAATTGGATTGTTTTTCTAATTCTTTTCGTGGTGTCCCTGACTATCCCGATCTGGACAGTCCTTAGTAATTCGACCATAATTTAGGCTACGCCTTTCGATTCATGCGATTTAAAAACTGGGTTACACAGGACATCCAAATGCAGTGGCCCTAAAACTTTCACAATTTTTGACCCATTGGTTTGTCCTGGCCGAATTTTTCAAGTCAGTGCTCCTACAGCCCTTCAACTTAGCAGTTTCAGACTATATTTTTCCATCCCCAGTAGTTACTCTCGATTTGGTTTTTCATGAAATCTCATTCACGACTAATCCAACAGCCCTACTTCTGCTCCCTCATAATCCAAGTCAATAAAAGTTGAACATTTAATTTAATCGATTAACAAATAACTGATTTAGACTCATCTTGATGCGATTTTCGGAGAAAAGGTGATTGAAACGTCGCACCTCTGGGTCTTAAATCTGAAAAATCATATAAATTTGAATCAAACGCCTTAAACTTAAAATCTTACATCAAAATCATGAGTTTAGAAGGAAAATACAAGAGAAACCCAAAATATTATTTCTTTTTTGTATGCATGGGGTGCATGGTGCACCCCGCTTACCACCAAAGAAGAGGAGAAGAAGGCTGGCCGGTGGTGGCTGCTAGGCTGGCCGGTAGTGGCTGCTAGGGGGGAGGGTTAGGGTTGAAGGGGGGGGAGAGAGAGAGAGAGGGAGAGAGAGAGAGATAGCATGGGGGAGGAATTCTCAGTTAGGGTTTAAGGTGAAGGGGGGCCGATTAGTGGGGGAGAGGGAGAGAGATAAGTGGAAAAAGGAAAGGAAAAAAAAAGGAAAGAAAATAAAATGCATCTAGGGTTTGATTTGGGCGACTGGGGAGACAAAGAGTAAAATTTCAAAATGAGATAAATGGGAGGAAGAAATAAATTGGAGAAATAAATAGTTGAGTAATGCAGCAAAACAAGCAAATTTTTTTTAAGTAACTAATTAAATAACTAAATCGAGGAAAAGAAAAAAAGAATAGGTCGGATGGAAAATAACTAAATTTTGTTGTGAAAAGTTTTCTTTTAAAAAGAAAACAACACGTGGAGAGAGAGATTTAGATTAACTTGGATTACGAAGGTTAGTCCACGTCACATGATCCCCAAAATTAAATTTCGGAGGTTTTACAATATATACATATATACATATGTACGTATATATATATAAAAATATATATATATATATATATTTACAAATATATATATATACATACACAAATAAAAATATATACATATATATATATATGTGTGTGCGTATATATATACATATATATATATATATATTTGTACATATATATATGTATGTGTGTGTGTGTCTATATATATATATATATATATATATATATATATATATAATATATATATGTATGATGGTGTATGTATACAAATATTTATACATATGTATTATGTATGTACAAATATATATTGTATATATCTACATGTGTATTAGTATATATATATATATATATATATATATATATATAATATATATATATATATATATATATATATATATATATATATATATATATATATATATATATATATATCTCTGTGTGTGTGTGCAACATCCCTAGCCCCTAGGGCGGGAGCGTTACGTTCTCCCAACTTTTTACTTAAATTCCGGGGTGAAACAGATAGAGTTTTCCCTAAAAATTGAGCGTTTCCAAGCTAAAAGCCTTACAATATCCCCTGCAATCAACGAAAGTGTAAAACATTTTAAATTAAGCTCAACGGCTACACACCGGAGTTCGTAACTCAACGAGCATCTCGCTCAGAGTACATAAAATAATATAGTTCATTAAAATAGGAGAAGTGAAAAATACAACTCAACGATTCACACAATTGGAATACTGGTGCTTACATCCTAATACGTAACTGATTTCAGCTAAAAGGACACCTGACAAATTAGATGGTTGGCCCATGGCCGTACAGAGCGACTTTTAAACCGAATACACTACATGAACTGGAATACTTGTTCACAAATGTTCATAATTGTTGAACTAACTGTATAAAGTTTTGATGATAACAAATCCAAGTGTAGCATACTTGCTTGAGTAATGTTGTTCCAAACAAGCTCTCCAAACAGGTCCTACACAGTTGTTTGTATTGATCCTACTTACCTGTTCTGTCTACTAAATGTTGAGAACAAGTTCTAAGAACAGGTTCCAAGCTTCAGTGACACAAAGATCAGCACACAACAAATCTCGACAACAACTGGCTAAGTCTTAAAGACCAAGTTCCTACATTCAGCGATACAAGATCACCCGAGTAATCAAGGTGACCGAGGTGATTGGAGTTGCACATCCATCCTCGACAAGATGACTAATTCTTACAACAAGAAGTCTCGATTTGATTTAGGTTTTATGTTTTAGATTCTTGTTAATATGCCAATCTTGAAAGTCTCAATCTAACACTTCTTGAAACGGTTTTCGAGATTTGCTTTAGAACACCATTTCCAAACAACCCTGCAAACAGGGTGCCTGGGGTGTTTCTGAAACTGCAGCGGCCACATCCGTTTTACCTAAAAATTTCTTTTGGTTGGCTGGCTGCTCTAACAATCCTTTATGAAATCCTAGGCTGATTAGTTAAGTCCTAAAAAGATTATTGTTTATTATATATATGTAGCAGATTGCCAAAACCATTTTTGCTAGAGATTTTTTTCAAAATCCGAAAAATCTTTATTCCTTATTTTTAGGCCATGATTGATTCAAATTTTGAAACCAAGATTTTTATCCTTTATTGGGCTAAATTACACAGCTATATTAAGTGGCTAATCAGTTTTTATCCCGTGAGTATCAAATCCCTATATTTTAGAAGAATCTTATCTTCTTTGTTCCTAGTCGTTGGAAATCTGAAGAAATCTTCTAAGCTGCCAAAATCAGAAGAATTTTTTATCTTTATTGAAGGAGCTAGCCGTTGGGTTTGCTTGCTTAAATAAGAAAATCTTTTCACTCCTTTCGGCAGAGATACACAAGGGAAAAATCGGTTTCTTTCACAAACGCATTGAGATTTCTGGAGCTACATTTCAAAAGAAAAAACCGTGACAAGATTGTGCAAAAATTGAGCTTTCAAAACTATTGGCATACTAGGACTTCATTGTACCTTACATCTGCTTAAGTCAGAAGCACCCCAGTAAGGTGTTTTGTATCCTTGATCTCAGATCAAAAGTGAGTGAGTGTGTCCTTAGTCGTGTGGACTTTGGACGTGTCCAATCTAGAGAGATTTGGACGTGGTGTAACCTGTCTTAGAGAAGAAGGTTACGTGGGTTACAAGTTGTAACAAGGAGTGTTACTTTTGTAACGTGTTCAGCCCGTTAGTGAAGTGGTTAAATCCTACACGAGGTAGGTCGTGGTTTTTCACACCTCAGTTGGGCTAGAGGTGTTTTCCACATAAAAATCGTGTGTGCTTTATTTCCGCTTTTATCTACTTGATTTTCGCTTCTGAACCAATTGGGAACAGCCACTGCAAACAAGGCCCAAGACTGTTCGTCATTCAGAAACAGTCTCTGCAATCAGGGTCTAAGGCTGTTTGTCAGTAAATAGGCGAAAATCGGACACCACAATTCACCCCCCTCTTGTGGTCGTGTACTCTTAGAATTCAACAAGTGGTATCAGAGCAGGTTCTCTTCTAAAAGGTTAACACCTTGAGAGATTCTGAAAATGAGTACACCACAAGGCATACTTGAGGGCCAATCCATCACTCGACCACCTTATTTCAATGGCCAACACTACAGTTGGTGGAAGAACAGGATGGAGAACTATATACAAGCTGAAGATTACGAGTTATGGATGCTCATCAAGAACGGGCCCCTCGTTCCCACGAAAGTTCTTGAAGATGGAAAAAAGGTTCCCAAAGATCCTACTGAATATGATGCTGAGGATTACAAGAAAATGGAAAAGAATGCCAAGGCCAAGAAACTTCTCTATTTTGGCCTAGGACCCGATGAATATACTCACATCTCAGAATGTGAGTCAGCTCAAGAAATATAGAATGCTTTACAAGTAGCTCATGAAGGAACAAGTCAAGTCAAACAATCACGCATTGAGTTACTCATGAGACAATACGAGTTGTTTGATATGGGTGATCGTGAGAATGTGATGGATATGTATACCCGCTTCACTCACATAACAAACAAGTTAAAATCCCTGGAAAATCCTTCACCACTGAAGAGTTGGTAAGGAAAATTCTAAGGATTTTACCTCGATCATGGGAAGCCAAGGTAACAGCCATCCAAGAAGCAATAACATGAACAAGATCACCCTTGACGAGTTGATTGGTAATCTCCAAACATACGAACTGAGAAAAAATTCCCAACATAAAGAGGAGATGAAGAAAGATCGAGGACTTGCCTTAAAAGCACAAGAAGATGATGATTTTGATCTTGAGGAAGAAGAGATGGCTATGATGACTCGAAAGTTCAAGAAATTCTTCAAGAAAGTCAAAGAAAACAAAAAAAAAGGAAGGATTTCAACAAAACCAGAAACACCCCCGGAGAACAGTTTACTGGGTGTTTCAAATGTGGCAAAACAGACCACATAGTGAAACTGTCCCTTACTTCGAGAAGAGCAAGAGCATGAACACCCCAGGAAACAAGGTAGAAAACAAGCTGCAAACAGTTCTGGGAAACGATTCTCGAAAGCAATGCTGGCTACCTGGGGTGACTCCTCTGAAGATGAAGAAGAGTCTGAAACTAATGAAGGTGCTGTAGCTCTCATGGCACAAAGTGCCACGGATTCAGATGATGAGTCAACGAACAGCCTTACTGATCTCAAGAACAAGGTACGTGGTCTCAATAAGGCAACTCCTGAAGAATTGTTGAATTCATTGATGGATACTTGTGCAGAATTAAAAAGAGACGTCCGAGAATTAGAACTAGAAAATGAGATCCTCAAGAGTGAAAAACTCGAGATTGAAAAGAAAATATCCTTTTTACACCAAAACTTCAAGGAATCCTTGATCTTGAAAGAAGAGACTCACTCTATTACTTTAGCCAAAGCAGAAAAGGAATCCCTAGAGTTGAAAGAAAAGGTTGAGTCCTTACTTGCTGAAAACAAGAACCTGTTGGCGAAAATTAAAAAATTGGAATCTGATCTCGCCACAAACAGGCTATGGAACAAGTCCTTAAAAGCGCTTGAATGGCTAAACACTCACCACAGTCAAAATAAAAAGGGACTAGGTTTTGCTCCTAAAAGGACCTCTTACCCAGTCAATAGAAAGTATGTTGGATTACCTAAAAATATTGTTTGCTTTCATTGTGGTAAAACCGGTCATTATCGATACACTTGTTCTTCAAGAAGGTATGCCATTAAAAGAAATGAAGGTTATGTAAAACAAATCTGGATTAGGAAAGATGAGATTTATCTGTCTAAAAGAATGGGACCTAAGTGGATCTGGGTTCCCAAAACTGACCCTTGATTTGTTTTGCAGGCTGAAGTGAGAGAGAATAACCCAGCAAACAACCCAGCAAACAGCCTAGGGAACAACCTTGAAAACAAGCAGCTGTGGTATGTTAATAGTGGGTGTTCGAGGCATATGACCGGTGAAAAATCCAACTTTCTCTCACTTACAGCTTCGGATGGTGGGAGTGTGGCGTTTGGAAACGGCAAGTCTGGGACAATTGTCGGTATAGGTAGGGTTGGTGAGTCCCATTCCCACTCAATTGATAATGTCTATCTAGTTGATGGCTTAAAGCACAATCTGCTTAGTGTGTCCCAACTGTGTGACAAGAACAACCTAGTAGTGTTCTCACCAACACGTTGCTTGGTTGTAAACTCAAACACAGGAGATGTCGTGTTAAGGGGGAAGCGTCACAAAAATGTTTACAAAGTATGTATTTCCACACTTCCCCAAAACAATCTGACTTGTTTGAGTGCTTTAAATGATGATATAATGCTCTGGCACAAGAGACTAGGTCATGCAAGTCTCACTCTTTTGAACAAACTTGTTTCCAAAGACCTAGTTGTTGGACTACCTTCCATCAAATTCAATGATGACAAGGTTTGTGAAGCTTGTGCAAAAGGCAAACAAGTCAGATCGTCTTTTAAATCAAAAAATTGTGTTAGCACTACCCGACCTCTCGAAATGTTACACATTGATCTATGTGGTCCTATGAGGATAGCAAGTAGAGGTGGGAAGAGGTATGTGCTGGTTGTAGTGGATGATTACTCTCGATTTACTTGGACCCTGTTCTTGGCATCCAAGGATGAAACTTTTGAGAATTTTATTGCCTTTCTCAAAAGGGTTAAAAGGAAAGTAGGACACTCTTTAGTTAGTTTAAGGTCTGATCATGGTACTAAATTTGAAAATGCAAGCTTTACAAACTATTGTGATGCACATGGTGTTGATCATAACTTCTCAGCCCCAAGAACACCCCAACAGAACGGGGTGGTTGAGCACAAAAATCGCACCCTAGAAGACATGACTAGAACAATGCTTATTGCTAGTGGTCTTCCTAGGAACTTTTGGGCAGAAGCTTTGAACACATCATGCTACATTATAAATAGATGCATGATTAGACCTATTTTGAACAAAACTCCCTATGAACTTTTCAAAGGTAGAAAGCCCAACATCATACATTTAAGAACATTCGGTTGTAGGTGTTTTGGGCATAACAATGGGTAGGATGCCTTAGGGAAGTTTGATCCTAGGAGTGATGAGGCAATATTTCTCGGTTATTCCTCACATAGTAAGGCATACAAAGTGTTTAACAAATGAACCTTGTGTGTTGAGGAAAGTGTGCATGCGCTTTTTGATGAATCTAACTCGTTGAGCAAGAATGATGCACAGGAGGAAGGATTTGAATTAGGTCTTGTTCGAAAAGAAGTGTTGCACCAAGATGAACAAGGTAAGAACATCGTGGAGAAAACGGGTCCTGAAGCTGTTCCTCAGAACAGCAGGCAAGGTGAGGACCAAACAGGGGGAAGCAACGTTGAACCCTGTTCGGGACAACACCAGTCCAGTTCCTCAGGAACAGGCCTGCAAACAGGTGCAGGAACAGGCTCAGGAGCTGTTTCTGAACCTGATTCTTCAAGTATCCAAGCCAGAGTAGAAAGTGTGTTTGTGGATCCCCTAACTCCACGACCTTGGAAGCATCATCGTTCACACCCCCTTGATCAAATCTTGTCTGATATAAATACTGGGGTGCAAACGAGATCTAAGCTTAAGAATTTTTGTGCTTTCTATGCATTTCTCTCTAACATTGAGCCAAAGAATGTCAATGAAGCTCTTGCAGATGCAGATTGGGTCACAGCAATGCAAGAAGAGCTTCACCAATTTGAAAGGAACAAGGTATGGCACCTTGTACCCCAGCCTGCAGATAGAACAATCATTGGAACCAAGTGGGTGTTTCGGAACAAGCTGGACGAGTCCGGAACAGTCACTAGGAACAAGGCACGACTGGTGGTTCAAGGCTACAATCAGGAAGAAGGGATCGATTATGAAGAAACCTTCGCACCTGTTGCTAGGATTGAGGCTATTCGTATCCTAATAGCCTTTACAGCTCATATGGAGATCAAGCTATATTAAATGGATGTCAAAAGTGCATTCCTAAACGGATACCTTAAAGAAGAGGTTTATGTCAAACAACCCCCCGGTTTTGAAAATAGTGAATTTTCAAACCATATTTTTCAACTTGACAAAGTTCTTTATGGTCTAAAACAAGCTCCTAGAGCTTGGTATGAACGATTGTTAAGCTTTTTACTTAAAAATGATTTTAGAAGAGGCAAGGTAGATAATACCTTGTTTCTAAAATCTAAGGGGGAACATATGTTGATTGTCCAAGTATATGTTGATGACATCATATTTGGGGCAACTCATCATGATTTATGCAATGAATTTTCAAAAATGATGAGGAGTGAGTTTGAAATGAGCATGATGGGTGAGCTTAACTTCTTCTTAGGCTTACAGATCAAGCAAACTTCAAACGGCACCATGATCCATCAACAAAAGTATATTAAGGAACTACTTAAGCATTTTGGAATGGAGTCGGCCAAGCCCATTGATACTCCCATTTCGCCTTCTGCCAGGTTGGTAATGGATGATGGGAGTCCCTCAGTTGAGGAGAAACTCTATAAGGGCACGATAGGGTCACTCTTACACCTTACCGCTAGTAGGCCCGACATTGTTTTCAGTGTTAGTTTATGTGCCCGTTTTCAGTCTAATCCTAAAGAAACTCACCTTAAGGCTGTTAAACGGATACTAAGGTATTTAAAACATACACCTGATTTAGCTCTATGGTATCCTAGAGGTTGCAATTTTGATCTTGTTGGATATGCTGATGCTGACTATGCAGGCTTCCTGGTTGATAGAAAAAGCACCACAGGTATGGCTCATTTCCTTGGACCTTGTTTGGTATCTTGGGCAACCAAGAAACAACATTCAGTTGCCATGTCCACAGCAGAAGCTGAATATGTTGCAGCTGCTTCATGTTGTGCTCAATTACTGTGGATAAGACAACAACTCAAAGACTTTTGTGTTGACACTGGATGCATACCTATTTTTTGTGATAACACAAGTGCAATTAATATTGCCAAAAATCCGTGTCAACATAAAAGAACTAAACATATTGACATACGTCATCATTTCTTAAGAGACAATGTTGAAAAAGGGTTGATCTCAATGAATTTTTGTGCCATAGAAAACCAAATTGCTATATATTCACCAAGGCGCTAAGTAGAGATCAATTTGAGAAAAATAAACTTGAACTAGGTTTGATTGAAACAACCTAAGTACCCTGTTCTCTCCCCCTGTTTGTAACTTCCATAGGTTGATGGTACAATGTGTTTAATAAAAATTGTTTGCAATCAATTCTGTGCTATTTTAGTATATGTGCATTATTTGCAGTTGCTGGCATTCGTTTAAATTTAATATGATTGCCTTTATTATCTTGTTACCGTTGAATCTCCTCCAAGATCAAGCAGCAAGAACAGGTACGCTCCTTGATTATCAGTATGTGAAACAAGTTGTGTCTAGCCTTTAAATTTTCCTACTTCCCGAGGCATGCGCGGGCGGCTAGTAATGATCTACCCGTTGTAACGGGTAAATCTTTAAAGATTTGGCATGCTCTCTCTCTTTAAATCTCCAAATCTTTGCCTCTCTCTCTCATCACACCTCTCTCTCTCTCTCTCGAATACCCGCCAATTTCCTTTCACTCAAACCCTAATCTCTCTCCAATTCTTGCTCAATTGGCTTCCTTCAACGGCTCTGGAAGTTCTGGTTCAAAATCTCAGGGTAGCAGGACACCTGTACCAGCCTCACGAATAGGTCCTGCCCCTGTTGCCTTCCCACCGTTTTTAATGGCGATTCTAGAAGGTAAACCTTCCACTCCTCCTCGCCCAATTAGCTTCAAACCTTTTGTTTTTTGAAGAGTGTCGACCTGAAATCAGTTGGCTTGGGTTTAAAAGATATTCCCTACCATTTTGGTTGGGAATTGGTGGTGTTTGAGGGATCGACTGTTTATCCCCTCACTGAAAAGAACTTTGCTTCAACTGGGGAAATTGGTGGCAATCTTGGGTCCCAAGATGAAGCCTTTGAGTCCCATGTTGGTTTCTTTGATTTCTTTGAGCCTGTTCTTTCGGGCTGTTTCCTGAAAAAGAAACAGTACCCGAAACAGGGTCTGAGTCCTATGAGGAGGTGTTTAAGGACGATTTGGGAGTTGGTCTTCAAGGAGACTCGGCTGAGCAGTCTCTTGAGGCAGGGGGAAATAGTGGCATGGACATCCCGCCTGCAGCAACCGAATCAGTGACTCCGGTTCCTCAATCCGGAGAGAAGAGAAAAAGGGTCAAAACAGTGGCTAGGCGTAGCAGAACGCCTAGATCAAGGCCACAACCAAGGCCTCAAACCTCAAAAACCTCAGCCCCCTCTCCTCCAAAAACTGCCCAACCAACCCGCAAATCTACCCGAATTGCTTTTCAGTCTACTCCGCGTACCACAAAATTAACTACTCCGGTAATAGAGGAAATTTCCTCTTCCTCTAAGGATTCTTCAGATTTCTCTGCTACTGAGAACACCCTCTTTGAACAGGGGACCCCGGTGTTCTCCGAGTCCTTAGAAGAACAAACTCTATCTCCTCCTCCTCCTTCCAAGAAAACCTCCACTCTCCCCCGTCGCAAAAGAAAAACCTCTACTGCTCCAGTCTCAAAATCAGCTAAACCCGAGACTGCCTCTTCTGTTCCTCCCCCCAAAAGAGCCAAAAACTCTACTGCCTCTCCTGTTTCTACCAAGATTGCGCATCTGCTTAAGCGTAATGTAGTTAGGGGGAAGATAGTGAGAGTTCAATTTTTCGAGGAATAGGGGTTGGGGGTGTTCCTACAGAAGCTGCGTGCCCAGAACTTGCTGGACCTCTTCACGAACACCCAGCTGGGGTGTTCTGTACCAGAATTGGCTGAGTTCTATGCCAATTGTGCTGTCACCGAAGGGGTGGTGATAAGTAAAATTGGTGATACATAGGTGCAATTTGATGCACAAACTCTGGGTACGATTTTGAGTGTTCCCTCACTTGGCTTTGACGTGTATGTGAGGGAGGATAAGTCTGTCCTAGGGACAGCCAGGCTGCTGGAGCTTTCACAGCGGTTGAGTCAAAACCAGGGCCTGCAAACACCCACATCCGTGAAGAAGGGTGAGATGACCTCTCTGCACCAACTGCTCTTTATGTTTGTCATAAAGAACATCATCCCAAGAGGTCAAGGTAGAAACCAGGCTGATGCTCTTGATCAGTGCCTGGTGGATCTTTTGGATAGGGAGGAACCCATCAACCTTCCTATTCTTATGATCCGCCATATTGGGCGTATTGCAAACACCACCTGGGCACATGATCTTGGGTATGGTTTTCTACTAACGAGGGTTTTTGAGCACTTTAGGATAGAGCTCAAAAGGAGGGTGGCTGCTCAAGTGATTGATGAGATAGGGAGTGACACCCTCATGGGGTGTGGATATACTCTGGCTGAGGGCTCGGTCTCCAAATAGGGGAGCCAAACACCCAGACCTCCTGTTTCTGGGAGGTCATTAGTCAAAGTTGAGGCTGTTTTAGAGGATAACTCCTGCCTCAAGGATGAGCTCATAGCCGTCAAGGCTGCCCTGGAAGAAGAGAAGGCGCTATCTGCCAAGCGTCATGAAGATCTCCTTGCCCTTCTCTCCTCCCTCGCTACCAAACTCCCTCCTCCGCAGCCATAATCACCCCTTGTAACCTGTTCTCATCGGATGTTTCCTAGAGTTCTCTTCCCCGTCTCTTTCTGTGTTTCGTTTTTTTTTTGTATTGCACCTTCCGGACTTTCAATGACATATCTGGTTCTATTATATCTTGCTTACCTCTTGCTATCTCTTATGTGATTCACTTGCAAACACCATGTTCTGACTGTTGTTTGTACCTTTTTAATGATGCCAAAAGGGAGAAGATAAGTGGACCATTGACCTAGGTTGAGTTGAACGGTTGAGTCATTAGTCTTAGGTTGAGTTGAACGGTTGAGTCATTAGTCTTTATACTTACATATGTTCTTTGATTGACCTAGCACCTGTGTGGATATATGTCAGCACTCAAGGCACTTACGAAAATAAATCTTTTTCTTGTCAATATGGTCACTTGGTTTGTCATCATCAAAAAGGGGGAAATTGTTGAACTAACTGTATAAAGTTTTGATGATAACAAATCCAAGTGTAGCATACTTGCTTGAGTAATGTTGTTCCAAACAAGCACTCCAAACAGGTCCTACACAGTTGTTTGTATTGATCCTACTTACCTGTTATGTCTACTAAATGTTGAGAACAAGTTTTAAGAATAGGTTCCAAGCTTCAGTGACACAAAGATCAGCACACAACAAATCTCGACAACAGCTGACTGAGTCTTAAAGACCAAGTTCCTACATTCAGCGATACAAGATCACCCGAGTAATCAAGGTGACCAAGGTGTTTGGAGTTGCACATCCATCCTCGACAAGATGACTAATTCTTGCAATAAGAAGTCTCGATTTGATTTTGGTTTTATCTTTTAGATTCTTGTTAATATGCCAATCTTGAAAGTCTTAATCTAACACTTCTTGAAACGGTTTTCGAGATTTACTTCAGAACACCATTTCCAAACAACCCTGCAAATAGGGTGCCTAGGGTGTTCCTGAAACTGCAGCGGCCACATCCGTTTTACCTAAAAATTTCTTTTGGTTGGCTGGCTGCTCTAAGAATCCTTTTGTGAAATCCTAGGCTGATTAGTTAAGTCCTAAAATGATTATTATTTATTATATATATGTAGCAGATTGCCAAAACCATTTTTGCTAGAGATTATTTTCAAAATTCGAAAAATCTTTATTCCTTATTTTTAGGCCATGATTGATTCAAATTTTGAAACCAAGATTTTTATCCTTTTTTGGGCTAAATTACACGGCTATATTAAGTGGCTAATCAGTTTTTATCCCGTGAGTATCAAATCCCTATATTTTAGGAGAATCTTATCTTCTTTGTTCCTAGCCGTTGGAAATCTGAAGAAATCTTCTAAGCTGCTAAAATCAGAAGATTTTTCTATCTTTTTTGAAGGAGTTAGCCGTTGGGTTTGCTTGCTTAAATAAGAAAATCTTTTCACTCCTTTCGGCAGAGATACACAAGGGAAAAATCGGTTTCTTTCACAAACACATTGAGATTTCTGGAGCTACATTTCAAAAGAAAAAACCGTGACAAGATTGTGCAAAAATTGAGCTTTCAAAACTATTGGCATACTAGGACTTCATTGTACCTTACATCTGCTTAAGTCAGAAGCACCCTAGTAAGGTGTTTTGTATCCTTGATCTCAGATCAAAAGTGAGTTAGTGTGTCCTTAGTCGTGTGGACTTTGGACGTGTCCAATCTAGAGAGATTTGGACGTCATGTAACCGGTCTTAGAGAAGAAGGTTACGTAGGTTACAAGTTGTAACAAGGAGTGTTACTTTTGTAACGTGTTCAGCCCGTTAGTGAAGTGGTTAAATCCTACACGAGGTAGGTCGTGGTTTTTCACACCTCAGTTGGGCTAGAGGTGTTTTCCACGTAAAAATCGTGTGTGCTTTATTTTCGCTTTTATCTACTTGATTTTCGCTTCTGAACCAATTGGGAACAGCCACTGCAAACAAGACCCAAGATTGTTCGTCATTCAGAAACAGTCTCTGCAATCAGGGTCTAAGGCTGTTTGTCAGTAAATAGGCGAAAATCGGACACCACAATTCACCCCCCTCTTATGGTCATGTACTCTTAGAATTCAACAATAATTCTAGGAATACATTGCATGACTTCATTGAACAGGTAAGACCCCTTCAAATGGGCATATATGACATCTTGCAAGCAAGAATAGAATTCATCCTGGGATAAGTGACTTGGCTCCTACTTATCACAATGCAAACCTGGAGAAAAAGGAGAAAGAGTACTGAGATGAGCAACTACACGCTCAGTGAGTATTCCCTGACCCCTTAAAACCAAAACCGTTGCGGGCAATAACACTCGTAGGAGTCACAAACCATGTATTGATACTTTACTATTATATTAGGCAATTATAAATCCTTAGGGGAGGGTCACTATCCATAAACTTCATTTTTACTGCTCAAACTCCTTTTTAGGCTCCTAAATAACCAACTTCTTAAAAACCAAGCACTCAAATCACATAAGCAAGCGACGAGGGTTAAGCACAGATCTTTGTTTCATATGTTACGTGATACAATTCATGATTTATGTCTTATCTATCTAATTCACTCATACGACATGCTTAAACACATGAAGTAGAGATTATGCAAGGAGCTTTCTTTAGCTAAACATGTATATTCAAACTCATATGCTGGATGCATTACAAGGATGTAGCCATGTTGTGCTTGAGATTTCATTCATACTGCACTTAGAATCTTAATCACATGATATGTATAAAAATCTTTCTTTCTTTTTCTGAAAGCACTTTACTTAGCCTCTTTAGGCTCATAAAAACTCTTTTCTTACCCTCTTGAGGCTCATAAAGCTCTTTTCTTAGCCTCCTTAAGGCTCATATTCTTTAAAAGAATCTCTTTCATGTTGGTCCTAATAGGACCCTTATAAACTTTTCACGTTTCATTCAATCTGGCCTCTTAAAGGCCCATAAAAACTTTCTTTTTGAAATACTTAAAATGGCGAATTACCGCCTAGTTTCCTTTGCTTATTAGAAAAATATATCTGGTAGAACATTACTACAGGGTGCTAATTGGGCGAGATCTATTCTCAACCCCATAGTGAGATCTAACGCTCACGCTCAAGCTCTTGCTCTCGGGATGGCTACATCTAACATATTGGACCATTACTCTCGTCAGGGTCTTCTAGGGTTTCCTAGTACCAGGACTTATCCCCGAGGCTTACATAATTCAAATCATATTGTCCAAAGCACCTTATCTTAGCTGATTTAAAGCGTATGGGCCATAGCGGCTAATAAGTTTGCTGCCTCTCACAGCGAAATCCTTTTTTATACATCTCACTCCCTTTTTATTTAAATTCTTTAGGGATTTCCCTGTTCTCGTGAGTTTACTCCCAAAACTGTATTCGTATAGTTAAAATAGGCCATCATTTGCTAATAGTTATGGCTACTATTAGTTACAAACATGAAAACTTCCTTTATCAAACTCATCCATACTCGCAAGATGAAACTTAATGGCATAAAAGGGAAGGGAATTTACACGTTACACTTTCAAACACTTCATAATCAATTTAACGGAATAAGCCACACATGGTCCCGCCATCCACATGATTGCGGTCAAACATAACCCAGGCTCCCTCCTCACACAACACCGATCACAAAGAACCACAAACTCTTATAGTTCCACCTCAAGCCATCCGACTACCATCTTGGTTTTCATTTCTATAACCATAGCATATTATCATGAAAGCTCGTAAAGAAACGTGCAATAGAGCTTATGTACTTACCTGAGCAAGTAGCACCATCCAGCGGTGCATTACTGCAAGCATATATACAACCACGTATACGTACAAATCTATTGCCTTAACTTGAAATAACACGTACGAACCAACTTAAACTAATCAAGGCATGAATCTTATTGCATTCATATTTCACAAAAGAAGGTAACATGCCACTTTCATGTCTTTTTCAAGCATAATTTAACTAAATGGATAAGCATCGATTTTAAGTGTTCATATGATATTTTGAAGCTACTACTCCGGCATGAATTAACTACTGTACAAGCATCGATTCAGAACATGTTTAGGTCGTTTCCAAGGTTTCTTTTAAACACGAACCAAGCCCCTTAGCATGCATTAAATATAGGCATTCTTAGTTCATTTCGAGGTCGTTTTTAAGCATGAATTAGTTAACTTAACGGGCATCCATTCGAAGTATTCGTATATTATTTCGAAGCTACTTATAAGCATGTATTAACTAAACTAACATATATCGATTCGAAGTCATTTTCAAGCGCTAATTAACTAAACTAACATATATCGATCTGAAGTCATTTTCAAGTGTTAGTTAACTAAATTAACCTATATTGATTCGAAGCATCATTAGGTTACTTCGAAGTTACTCTTGAGACATGAATTGACTGACGAAACAAACGTCAATTCGAATGCGCACATGTTAATTCGAAACTACTTTTTGAGCATGAATTAACTTAATTGAACAAACATCGATTCGAATGCTCACATATTAATTCAAAACTAGTATTTAGGCAGCCTAAACATGCATACTTTGAGCCTAAATTCAGTTAAACAGAACATGCATAACCCGTCTCTACACTTTCAATAATCCTAGCTAATCTTAATCAGACATGCATCGTTTTTCATGGCTAAACGTTTTCGAAATTAATAGTAATTTAGGGGAAGAGAAACACTTACCTGATTTAGCCTAAATTCAACCTTAGTAGAGCAATTCCATGCCCTAAACGCACGCCCAACTGATGAACCCAAAAACCTAGCCCGTTTGCTTGCTAAAAACGAACCTTAGCTCCCGAATTTGGTGACATTTGTGGCTGATTTGGGTCGAATTCGACCCTCAATTTATAGGGGAGGTCGATTCTGGCGAGAATGGCTGGATTTCGGCATGTGGGTGGCATCTCGAGGCCCCAAAACAAGGCTTCCCGGCTTTACTTCGCGGTGAGAAGTGGCAAAAATGGGTTGGTGGTGGTCGGCTGCGCACAGGGACCACCGTAGTCCCTCCTTGGCTCGTCGGCGACGCGTGGGTGTGAGGAGGAAGGAGGTGGCCGACATGGGGTTTCTAGTGGTTGCGTATGAGAGGGGATGAGGAAGACGAGAGAGAGGATCGGGGGTCTAGTCTTCGGGACCTTGAAGAAGCCCCCCCTTTTTACTCTCTCTCTTTTCCCTTTTTTTTTGGTTCAAACACTGCAACAGCTAAGTGCTTGATCCCAAATACGTTAACGTTCAGTCTAAGCTTGAGTCGAAATGTTCTAAAATCGATGTTCTAATCAAGTTCGGGAAACGACTAAATAAATCAAATAACAATTTCGAAGGTGTGAGTTCACATTGACTCAAATTTTTTTCTGAATAATCGACGATAATACCAATAATATAAATAACGACAAAATATTCTTTTTTAATATAACTATAAATCACATAAGCACATCGGTAATAATTTGACTCACATCATTGCTAAAAATATGGTTTTATAACGTAGAAGGTAAGACAGTCAGGTTAACGTAGAATAAAGAAGGCGTGTCTTACATTCTTCCCCCCTTAAAAGAATTTCGTCCTCGAAATACTAAAGCTAAGTTTAGTCATACTTAGAATGTGCGCACACAAACTATAATCTACATGGTAGGTTTCCAAAAGGTTTCATTTTGCAATCACTACATCTTTTAAATCGAAGAAAAAGGCTTATGGTATCCAGTCTCCTCCTCGCCAATCCTCTTTAAATGTCTATTCATTTTATTTAGTCGCCGAGGGCAAATCGCATTGAAGAGAGGCAAATGAGTTGGCACGGACAACCATATTAAGCTTGTTTTAAAAATGAACATGGACTTTTGATAATCTAGACTGAATCCACCTAGTAAACAATAGTTCTATGTACATGCATTGCTATGAATTAAAGTTTAAAGGAAGGACAATTGGGTAGTTGACTCCTTAAGGTCATATACAAGTAGTCTCATTCTAAAACATGAATTCAAGTCACCTTTGGGATCACAATGGTTAACTCTGAGATTCCTATAACACATTAGAACAATAAGAACATCACATAGCACCACATAGCATCATTTAAATATAATACCATCACATAGTATTGCATAGTATCAGCAATTCAACGTTCTTAAGCCTAGGAGTTGGATGTAACATGAAACCAGCTGAGGTACATATGGCAGGCAATTTACAATACGAAAGCATATGTGACCGACATTTCTATGTTCTTATATCAATTCCGGATAACTTTTAAGCATTTCATTCATGGCAACTTAGACAGGACATGTCAAGGCCCTATGAAGGGGGTTTAACTTAATCAGGTTCATTTTAAAACATGGTATTTAATCAAATTAAAGTTAAATTATTAACTGGAAAGTTACCACATCACTCTAAGGTAGCAGAGACATCAAATTATGCCAAATTGACAATGAAGGAAATTGAAGTAGCACTCGAGACCACATTGGCATCACGTAGGGCTAACAACAGAGCACTGAAGGTCAGGAATCACGAATAGCATGAAATAGCATAACATGTTGATAAGAACAACTTGGGAAGAAGGTACTAATGTAAGAATGTAGGTCATTGGATTTAATGGTAGGGAGTCTTTCAAGTCACCTTTGGGATCACAATGGTTAACTCAGAGATTCCTATAACATATTAGAATAATAAGAACATCACATAGCACCACATAGCATCATCTAAGTATAATACCATCACATAGTATTGCATAGTATCAGCAATTCAACGTTCTTAAGCCTAGGAGTTGGATGTAACATGAAACCGGCTGAGGTACATATGGCAGGCAATTTACAATACGAAAGCATATGTGACCGACATTTCTATGTTCTTATGTCAATTCTGGATAACTTTTAGACAGGACATGTCAAGGCCATATGAAGAGGGTTTAACTTAATCAGGTTCATTTTAAAACATGATATTAAATCAAATTAAAGTTAAATTATTAATTGGAAAGTTACCACATCACTCTAAGGTAGCAGAGACATCAAATTACGCCAAATTGACAATGAAGGAAATTGAAGTAGTGCTCGAGACCACATTGGCATCACGTAGGGCTAACGATAGAGCACTGAAGATAAGGAATCACGAATAGCATGAAATAGCATAACATGTTGATAAGAACAACTTGGGAAGAAGGTACTAATGTAAGAATGTAGGCCCATGGATTTAATGGTAGGGAGTCTTTGCCTAAAGTTCTCATTTGGGGCTAATCGTCTCTTAAGTCATAGGTTCGTGCAACTGAATGGGTATGCTCCTAGATGAGTCCTAGGGCCTGCGGCTCATGGGTCTTCGTGCTTCCGCAACGCTACTCTGATCAAATATATAAAGGCAGGAATATGCGAATGCAGGTTTCTAGGGTCGTCTCATCATGCTTCAAATATGGGCGTATGCAGTTACTTAGGTATAACCTAGAATCATAGAATTCACGAAAGGCAAATAATGAGTCAGAGGTCATATCATGTTATGAATTACAAAACTTAAACTATCTGAATAATCAAGTCACATACTAAACCAACTTAAGTCAAGAAAATACCAAGATATGCATTTACTGAGCCAATCATTTACAAGACACTTGAATAACCGTGCATAATGATCCTAAGCAATTATACGGGCTCCCATGACCTTTATACTTTGCATAACGTTATGCTCATGCTTTGAAACACATAGACTCATGGTAGTGTCTCATGAAAAGACATCTAAGCAAATATATGTGAATGCAAACCTCATTCAAAACCTAAGGATGAGGTTATGCCTCGAGGTTTGTCCAAACTATTTAGAGTTCGTGAACAGTCAACTAACAGGGGTAAGAACAACAGTGTTCTTGGTCTTACGGATCTACATTGAGGTTTTGTAACGCATATATCTCATAGATACTTACGGAGGTTCGAGGAACTCCTAGTAGAGATGAGAAGGTTCTACTTTCCACTATGGGCATCATTGCTGCTACACTTGATGCTTGTACTTAAGAAAGTGTTTGGAAGGCATAGACCGTCATCCCAGGAGGAAATGAGGTGATGCATGCAGTGTAACAATTCCAAAGTCTGCTAAGCTCTTTCTCCCTTGCGCTTTTTAGGTGTATTGGGGTTTGATATAGCAGGGCACCACCAAGAAGCGCTAAAATGACCTAGTGTATCACCACTTGAGCTGCCAACTCAAGACACAACCATTAGGCGTTTGGAGAGCAAACTTGAAGCGAGCTCAATTTCTGATTCAATATTGCGTGATGTGTGTACAAACACGATGAGAGGAGCTTGTATACGACTCTCGCTCTTACAATTACAATGGCTATCAAAGAAAACACAAGGTACATTTATCAAATACATCAGCCTAGAACATTACAACCTGATTAGAGCTAAAACCAGTAGAAGGGTGACACTTAATGAGGTCATTCTTGCTAATCAAGTGAGGTGTCAAGAACCTTAGTGTAAATGGCCGCGTTTAGGCTCGTAGGGTTAATCCAAGCATCATTGCAAAGCAAATGCGTGTCTTCGGTGGCAACAATAAGACCCAATCAAACAATTAGAAAGGTCTCTAATGCAAAAGCACAACCCTAATCGGAAGACTTTAACTTTTAAGGTCCTTAGGTTTTCAAAAGGAAATAGTTTAACTGCTTCTAACTCTCTCTCTACCAACCTTTGAGTGCGTCTGCTCACCCTGTCACAGGGCCTGAGGAGCAAATCGTACTTTAGGGGCAAAGATGAGCTTAGAGTTAAGGCTTTCCAATCATTCAATTTCAAATCATATGTTCTTTGAACTTTCGATTAAAATCACCAAGGCATATAAGCGAAACAACTTTTAATTGAACTAACACTTAACTTATCCACGAGAATACGAGCCACTCGGCCTACACCTTAACAAATGGTTCTTTCATCCAACCAATCAGCTCACTGAAGCCGCACCTAACTAGGTAAACGCGCTAACATTCACATAAAGCTCACATTTGCACACAAGGCAGGTATGTATCACATCATCGTGAACGTGTTCCTAGGTAACTATATGAGATGCAAGACTCAGGTCGCAGCTTATGGTCGTAGGATCTTTCTCTGACACCATCAATGTTACACCCACAGCCCCTAGGGCCGGGAGCGTTACGTTCTCTTAACTTTCCAGTTAAATTCTAAGGCAAAACGAACAAAGCTTTCCCTAAAAACTTACCGTTTCCAGGCTAAAAGCCTTACAATAACCCTTACAATCAACGGATGCATAAAACATTTTAAAATAGGCTCAATGACTACACGTCGGAGTTCATAACTCAACGAGCAACTCGCTCGGAGTACATCACACAGTATAGTACATTAATACAAGAGAAGTGAAAGATAAAACTCAACGGTTCATATAACCAGAGTACTGGGGGTTACATCCCAAAACGTAACTGATTTCAACTAAAAGGACACCTGATAAATTAGATGGTTGGCACACATGGCCGTACAGAGCGACTCTTAAACCGAATACACTACATGAACTAGAATACTAGCTTATAAACGTTTACAATTCTAGGAATACATTACATGACCTCATTAAACACGTAAGACCCCTTCAAATGGGCACATATGACATCTTGCAAGCAAGAATATAATCCATCCTGGGATAAGTGACTTGGATCCTACTTATCATAATGCAAACCTAGGGAAAAAGGAGAAAGAGTAATGAGATGAGCAACTGCACGCTCAGTGAGTATTCCCCGACCCTTAAAACCAAAACCGTTGCAGGCAATAATACTCATAATAGTCACAAACCACGTATTCATACTTTATTATCATATTAGGCAATCATAAATCCTTAAGAAAGGATCACTATTCATAAACTTCATTTTCGCCGCTCAAACTCATTTTTAGGCTCCTAAATAACCAACTTCTTAAAAACTATGCACTCAAATCACATAAGCAAGCAAGGAGGGCTAAGCACAGAACTTTCTTTCATAGGTTATGTGATATAATTCGTGATTTATGCTTTATTTATCTAATTCACCCATACGAGATGCTTAAACACTTGAAGTAGAGATTATGTAAGGAGCTTTCTTTAGTTAAACATGTATATTTAAACTCATATGTTCGATGTATTACAAGGATATGGCCATGCTGTACTTCAGATCTCATTCATACTGCACTTAGAATCTTAATCGCATGATATGCAAAAAAATCCTTGTTTCTTTTTCTGAAAGCACTTTACTTAGCTCTTAGGCTCATAAAAACTCTTTTCTTAGCCTCTTGAGGCTTATAAAGCTCTTTTCTTAGCCTCCTTGAGGGTCATATTCTTTAAAAGAATCTCTCTCGTACTGGTCCTAATAGGACCCTTATAAACTTTTCACGTTTCATTCAATCTGGCCTCTTAACGGCCCATAAAAACTTTCTTTCTGAAATATTTAAAATGGCCAATTGCCAACTGCTTTTCTTTGCTTATTAGGAAAATACATCTGGTATAAGATCATTACAGGGTGCTGATTGGATGAGATCTATTCTCAACCCCATAGTGAGACCTAACGCTCACGCTTAAGCTCTTGCTCCCAGGACGGCTACATATAACATATTGGACCATTACCCTCATCAGGCTCTTCTAGGGTTTTCTAGTACCAGGACTTATCCTCTAGGCTTACATCATTCAAATTATATTGTCCAAAGCACATTATTTTAGCCAATTTAAAGCGTATGGGCCATAGCAGCTAATAAGTTTGCTGCCTCTCACAGCGAAATCCTTTTTTATACATCTCACTCCCTTTTTATTTAAATTCTTTAGGGATTCCCCTGTTCTAGCGAGTTCACTCCCAAAACTGTATTCGTATTGTTAAAATAGGCCATCATTTGCTAATAGTTATGGCTACTATTAGTTACAAACATGAAAACTTACTTTTTCAAACTCACCCGTACTCGCCAGGTGAAACTTAATGGCATAAAAGGGAAGGGAATTTGCACGTCACACATTCAAACACTTCATAATCAATTCAACGGAATAAGCCACACATGACCTTGCAATCCACATGATTGCAGTTAAACATAACTCAGGCTCCCTCCTCACATAACACCGACCACAAAGAACCTCAAACTCTCATTAGTTCCACCTCAAGCCATCCGACTAGCATCTCGGTTTTCATTTCTATAACCATAGCATATTATCATGAAAGCTTGTAAAGAAACGTGTAATAGGGCCTATGTACTTACCTGAGCAAGTAGCACCATCCAGCGGTGCGTTACCGTAAGCATATATACAACCACGTATACATAGACATCTGTTGCCTTAACTTGAAATAACGCTTACGAACCAACTTAAACTAATCAAGCATGAATCTTATTGTATTCATATTTCACAATAGAAGGTAACATGACATTTTCACGTCTTTTTCAAGAATAATTTAACTAAATGGACAAGCATCAATTTCAAGTGCTCATATGATATTTCTAAGCTACTATTCTGGCATGAATTAACTACAATACAAGCATTGATTCAGAACATGTTTAGGTTGTTTCCATCGTTACTTTTAAACACAAACCAAGCCACTTACCATGCATCGAATATAGGCATTCTTAGTTCATTTTGAGGTCATTTTCAAGCATGAATTAGTTAACTTAATGGGCATCGATTCGAAGTTTCCGTATATTACTTCGAAGCTACTTATAAGCATGTATTAACTAAACTAACATATGTTGATTCTAAGCCATTTTCAAGTGCTAATTAACTAAACTAACATATATTGATTCGAAACCATTTTCAAGCATTAGTTAGCTAAATTAACCTATATTGATGCGAAGCATCATTAGGCTATTTCGAAGTTACTTTTTAGGCATGAATTGACTGACTAAACAAACATCGATTCGAATGCTCACATGTTAATTCGAAACTACTTTTTAAGCATGAATTAACTTAATTGAACAAACATCGATTCGAATGCTCACATGTTAATTCGAAACTACTATTTAGGCAGCCTAAACATGCATATTTTGAGCCTAAATTCTATCAAACAAAACATGCACAACCCATCTCTACACTTTCAGTAAACCTAGCCAATCTTAATCAGACATGCATTGTTATTCATGGCCAAACATTTTCAAAATTAATAGTAATTTAGGAGAAGAGGAACACTTACCTAATTTAGCCTAAATTCAACCTTAGTAAAGCAATTCCACGCCCCAAATCCACGCCCAACTGATGAACCCAAAACCCTAGCTCGTTTGCTTGCTAAAAACGAACCCTAGCTCCTGAATTTGATGACGTTTGTGGCTGATTTTGGTCTAATTTGACCCTCAATCTATAAGGGAGGTCGATTCTAGTGAGAATCCCTGGATTCCGGCACATGGGTGGCATCTCAAGGACCCAAAACACGGTTGCCTGACTTTGGCTCGCGATGAGAAGTGGCGAAAATGGATGTGGCCGGTGTTGGGTTGCTGGTGGCCGCGTGTGAGAGGAGATGAGGAAGAGGAGAGAGAGGGTCAGAGGTATGGTCTTCGGGACCCCAAAGAAGCCCCCCCTTTTACTCTCTTTCTTTTCCCTTTTTTTTTGGTTCAAACACTGCAACAGCTAAGTTCTTGATCCCAAATACGTTAATGTTCAGTCTAAGGTTGAGTCAAAATGTCCTAAAACTGGTGTCCTAATCAAATTCAGGAAACGACTAAATAAATCGAATAACAACTTCAAAGGTGTGAGTTCACATTGACTCAAATTTTTTTCTGAATAATCGACGATAATATTAATAATATAAATAGCGATGAAATATTCTTTTTTAATAGAATTATCATTCACATAAGGACATCGATAATAATTTGACTCATATCATTACTAAAAATACGATTTTATAACGTAGAAGGTAAGACAGCTAGGTTAACGTAGAATAAAGAAAGCAGGTCTTACATTCTTCCCCCCTTAAAAGAAATTCGTCCTCGAAATACTAAAGCTAAGTTTAGTCATACCTAGAATGAACACACACAAACTATGATATGCACGGTAGGTTTCCAAAAGGTTTCATTTTGCAATCACTACATCTTTTAAATCGAAGAAAAAGGCTGATGGTATCCAGTCTCCTCCTCACCAATCCTCTTCAAATGTCTACTCACTCTATTTAGGCATCGAGGGCAAATCGCATTGACGAGGGGCAAATGAGTTGGCATAGACAACCATATTGTGCTTGTTTTAAAAAATGAACATAGATTTTTGATAATCTAGACTGAATCCACCTAGTAAACAACAATTCTATGTATATGCATTGCCATGAATTAAAGTTTAAAGGGAGGACAATTGGGCAGTTGACTCCTCAAGGTCATATGCAAGTAGTCTCATTCTAAAACATGAATTCAAGCCACCTTTGGGATCACAATGGTCAACTCAGAGATTCCTATAACATATTAGAACAATAAGAACGTCACATAGCACCACATAGCATCATTTATGTACAACAGCGTCACATAGTATCACATATTATCAGCAATTCAGCGTTCTTAAGCCTAGGAGTTGGATGTAACATGAAACCGGCACAGGTGCATATGGCAGGAAATTTACAATACGAAAGCATATGTGACCGATATTTCTATGTTCTTGTATCGATTCTGGCCAACTTTTAAGCATTTCATTCATGGTAACTTAGACAGGACATGTCAAGGCTGTATAAAGGGGATTTAACTTAGTCAGGTTCGTTTCAAAACATGAAGATATTAAATCAAACTAAAGTTAAATTATTAACTGGAAAGTTACCACATCACTTTAGGGTAGCAGAGACATCAAATTACGCCAAATTGACAATGAAAAAAATTGAAGTAGCACTCGAGCATACATTGGCATCACGTAGGGCAAACAACAGAGCACTGAAGGTCAGGAATCACGAATAGCATGAACTAGCATAACATGTCGATAAGAACAACTTGGGAAGAAGGTACTAATGTAAGAATTTAAGTAAATGGTTTTAATGGTATGGAGTCTTTCCCTAAAGTTCTCATTTGGGACTAATCGTCTCTTTAGTCATAGGTTCGTGCAAATGAATGGGTATGCTCCTAGACGAGTGCTAGGGCTTGCAGCTTGTGGGTCTACATGCCTCCACTGTGCTACTCTGATCAAACATATAAGGGCAAGAATATGCGAATGCAGGTTTCTATGGTCATCTCATCATGCTTTAAATATGAGCGTATGTAGTTACTTAGCTATAACCTGGAATCATAGAATTCACGGAAGGCTAATAATGAGTCAGAGGTCATATCATGCTATGAATTACAAAACTTAAACTATCAGAATAACCAAGTCACATAATAAACCAACTTAAGTCAAGCAAATACCACGATATGCATTTACTGAGCCAATCATTCACAAGACACTTGAATAACCGTGTGTAATGATCCTAAGCACTAATACGGGCTCCTATGACCTTTATCCTTTGTATAACATTATGGTCATGCTTCAAAACACATAGACTCACAGTAGTGTCTCATGAAAAGACATCTAGGTAAGCACATACGAATGCAACCCTCATTTAGAACCTAAGGTCGAGGTTATGCCTCGAGGTTTGTCCAAACTATTTAGAGTTCGCCAACAGTCAACTAACAAGGGGTAAGAACAACAGTGTTTTTGGTCTTACGGATCTACATTGAGGTTTTACGACGCATTTGTCTTACAGGTACTTCTTGAGGTCCGAGAGACTCCTAGCACAGATGAGAAGGTTCTACTTTCTACTATGGGCATCCTTGCTTCTACACTTGGTGCTTGTGCTTAAGAAAGTGATGGGAAGGCATAGACCGTCGTCTCAGGAGGTAACGAGGTGATACATGCGGTGTAGCAATTCCAAAGTATGCTAGGTTCTTTCTCCCTTGCGCTTTTTAGGTGTATTGGGGTTTGATATAGCTAGGGCACCACCAAGAAGTGCTAAAATGACCTAGTGTATCACCACTTGAGTTGCCAATTCAAGACAGAGCCACTAGGTGTTTGGAGAGCAAGCTAGAAGCAAGCTCAATTTCTGATTCAATGTGGTGTGATGTGTGTACAAACACGATGAGAGGAGCTTATATACGACTCTCGCTCTTACAATTACAACGGTTATCAAATAAAACACAAGGTACATTTGTCAAATACATTAGCCTAGAGCATTACAACCTGATTAGAGCTAAAACCAGTAGAAGGGTGACACCTAATGGGGTCGTTCTTACTAATCAAGTGAGGTGTCAAGAACCTTAGTGTAAATGGCCGAGTTTAAGCTCGTAGGGTTAATCCAAGCATCATTACAAAGCAAATGCGAGTCTTCAGTTGCAACAATAAGACCCAACCAAACAATTAGAAAGGTTTCTAATGCGAAAGCACAACCCCAATTCACTAATCGGAAGACTTTGACTTTGAAGGTCCTCAGGTTCTTAAAAGGAAATAGTTTAACCACTTCTAGCTCTCTCTTTACCAACCTTTGAGTACGTCTACTCACTCCATTGTGGGGCCCAAGGAGGAAATCGTACTTTAGGGACAAAGATGAGCTTAGAGTTAAGGCTTTCCAATCATTTGATTTCAAATCATATGTTCTTTAAACTTTCGATTAAAATCACGAATCTGGATCCGGGATTGGGTTTTAGTTGGAAGCTCAAAAACATGAGTAAAATTCTAGGAAAAAATTTGGTGGTAACGCGGGAGTTAGGGATATAGTATACTCGATTTTGGATTGAGTGTGGGCTATGTTTTGGCCTAGGGGCGGAGCAATAGGTTCAAAATAGTAACCGAGCCCGTAACTTTGTGCGGTATCCAGGTAACAAACATAGTAAGAACCGATTTTGGTTATGCTATTTGGATGGAATGAAAGCATGAGTCAACTGAATGTGATTGCATAGTACAATCTGCATGATGTGCTATGTTGTGAATTTGAGACTTGGTAATGTTATGTTGGAGCTTCAGAGATTATTCATTGTGGTGAGGTCCTTGGGGAAGTGGGTTGGAACTCAATAAATATTACATGTTAAATCGACCTCTAGTATAGAGAAATATAACAGTAACTATAAAGGCTGAGCTGGGTGAGACTTAAACTAATTGTGTTTACTAAAGGCCATTAGCCTTTCCAGGAAAACTAGTGCATGCTTGTGAGCAGCCACGCGCCCTATTGAGACATGGGCCAGGTTAGTGGTAACCATCCCTGCTGATGGTAGGCCAGGAAAGGTTTAAAAGGTAACCACCATAGCAAGAGGCAGACCAGTACAGAGTTAAACAATTGCGTTGAACCCAAGCGCAGGCTATGAGACCCAGCGGGGTCGCTTACCTTTAAATCTGACAGTTGTGATTGGCTCATGGATTACAGATGTACATCACTAAGATCTTATAAGCATGGACAGTTATATTAATGGGAAACGTGTCCATACGATCTTGTTGTTCCCCTACCCCTTAAAATGTTTTCAAAATGAATATGTGTGCGTAGTTGACTGTTAGAGGTGATTGCTTACGCAGTTTATCCTGCTTTTATAAAATATTTTATTTTCAGGCGATCCAGTTATGCATGGGATTAGGGGACAGAAAGTAGAGCGATGCCCTGACGCCTGAATCGAAGAAGATGAAAGCTTAATCGTTTTAAGCAAAGATAGATATGAACAATTGTTTGAATTAGTAGTTGACACCAATATTTGAACTCTTTCAAGTGTAAGCTGTTATTAAGGAACGTTGTATTAATTGCTATTCGATATCCAGACTGGCATTTCCAAGAAGAAAATACAGCGGTAACAACCCATTTTAGGTTCCGCTGCCACATAGGATAAGGGTTAGTAATAAAGAAATGAAATTTAAAACCCAGGGTGTTACATATATATATATATATGAATATGTATATATATGTTGATATATATACACACGCGTGCGCGCGCGCACACACACACACACACACACACACACACACACACACACACACACACACATATATATACATAGATACACATATACACACACACACATATATATATATATATATATATATATATATATATATATATATATATATATAATAGATATATATATATATATATATATATATATATATATATATATATATATATATATATATATATATATGTATACGTATAAATACATATATATATATGTATATGTCTGTGTATGTGTGTGTGCACATGTATATATA
>JAKOGI010003777.1:0-42200 GCA_029747015.1 Carnegiea gigantea
TATATATATATATATATATATATATATATATATATATATATATATATATATATATATATATATATATATATATATATATATATCTATATATAGGTAGGTATATACATGTGTGTGTGTGTGTGTGTATAGTATATATATATATATAATATATATATATTATATATATATATATATATATATTCTATATATATATATATATATGTATTTGTATTTCTGTATGTATATGTATATATATGTATTTGTGCATATATGTGTGTGTGTCTGTCTATATGTAAGACCCACCTTCGTTATTTTTACGTTAAGTTGCCTATCTTGCTTTTACGTTATAAAAATCATATTTTTTTTTAGTAATGTGTGAGTTTTTAACGATTAAATTCATTAAAAAGAACGATTATTTGATTAACGTTATTATCGATGTTACTTATTTATAAAACCTTTGAATCAACGCTAAACCGAGTTTTTAAAATCAATTTTCGTTTTACTTAGTTGAATCCCAAAGTTTAAACTGAAATGTTGATTGTAGGTCGTTTCGATTCGGGTTCAGCCTAACCATTAGCAAGTACGGGATCGGGATTCAGTTGAATGATATTAATTGAGCCAGAAAAAAAAAGAAAAATAAAACAAAAAGGGAAGGGGGGGCACGCCGGGCCTCAGAAGCCCGAGACCCCGACCCCTCTCCTCTCCTTCTCGCTCTCTGCTCTCCCTCTCTCTCTCTCTCTAACCGCAGCTCTCTCTCTCTAGAATCTCTCTCTCTCTCACCGGCGACCGGCCATCTGGCGCTGCCGCCGGCCAGCACGCGTCACCGGCGAGAGAAAGGGACCACCGGTCCCCCACACGCGTCCTCCACCAGCCCCTTTCCTCCGCATCTCACCGCGAAACAGAGCCACATTTTGGTGGCCTGAAAACGCCACCCACGTGCCGGAAATCGGCCAAACTCCTCCAAACGACCTCTTCTATAGATTGAGGGACCAATTTCACTTCAAACCACACGCAGAAGGGCTTGATTTCGAGAGCTAGGGTTCGATTTTTGGAAGCACACAGGCCACGGTTTCGGTCCAGCAACGTGGGCATGAGTTTGGGCATGCAATTGCTGCTACTAGGGTTGAATTTAGGCTGAGTCAGGTGAGTGTTTCTCACCTCCTAAGCTATTACTATTTTCGAAGTTAATTTTCAGCAGTTTGATATTGCATGTCAAGTTAGGGCTTGTTAAATTCGTTAGAAATGACAAGAAATAAGTTATTCATACTTAGGTTCGAATCAATTGGTTGTTTCATGCCTGAAATTAAGAATCGAAGTGAATTCTGTACATAAACCGTAGTCTTGCGCGAACAGTGAATTCGAATTTATATGGACATATTTAGCTTCGAATCGAGTTAATGAGTTATTGTCTGAAACGGAATTAAAATCGAAGTTAATTTAACGTATTTAGCTTCGAACCGAGTTAATGAGTTATTGTCTGAAACGGAATTAAAATCGAAGTTAATTTAACGTATTTAGCTTCAAATCGAGTTAATGAGTTATTGTTTGAAAAGGAATTAGAAACGAAGTTAGTTTGATATGTTTAGCATCGATTCGAATCCATGAATGTAAATCATGCTTGAGATATTAATTCGAAATTAGTTTAACGTGTTTAGCATCGATTCGAATCCATGAATGTAAATCATGCTTGAGATATTAATTCGAAGTAATGAGTTAATGTATGAAAACGAATTAATATCGAAGTTATATTAATGTGCTTAGCTTCTATTTAAGTTATTTAGCTAATATATGAAAAAGGATTAAAATCGAAGTTCTTTTAATGTCTTTAGCTTCCATTCGAATTAATTAACCAAAGCATGCAAATGAGCTAATTTTCGAGGTAAATGAAGGGTCTCTGGCTCCGAATCAAGTAGCTTAGCCAATACATGTTAAACGAATTAATCTCGAAGTTATATAAACATGTTTAGGTTCGACTCGAGTTAAACTAACTAATGCATGTAAACGAATTAAATTCGAAGCTATTGAAATATGTTTAGTTTTCACTCGAACCGCTGTTCTCTATACATTCATGCTTAGGAAAGTTGCTTCGAAATGTATCGTATATGTTTAGAATCAAATTATGTTTGGTTTATTGAATGAAGAGTTGTCGATTTATGGATAAATGTGGCTATATGTACGCTTGTTGTAACGCACCGCTGAATGGTGCTGGTTGCTCAGGTAAGAGCCTAAACCTCACTCCCTTTTTCATAAGCTAATATGATAATATGTTGTGATTAATAAATCGATGAATCGAGTTGGTAGTTGGATGGTTTGAGGAAAGAATTATGAGCGTTCGAGGTCCTGTGGTACGGTGCTTGTGAGGAGGGAGTTCGGGTTGTGAATTGACCGCAATCGTGTAGATTGCGAGGCCATGTGTGGCTCATTGTGTTGAAATGATTACGAAGTGTTCAAATGTGATATATGTATTCCCTTTTTCTCGTCTGTCTAAAATGTAACATGTGTGTAGAAGGGTGATGTTTTAGCAAATGACTTTTCATGTGTTTTAAATGAATAATAGCCATTTCTAGTAACGAGCTATGGACTATTTTAGCTATTCAAATAGTATTTGGGAGAAATCCCCAAAACGTTTTTAATAAAAGGGAGATGAGAATTATACGTTGAATGATTTTATTGTTCGAAACACAAAATTGCTAGCCGTTATGGCCGATACGCTTTAAGTGGCTAAGATGATGTGCTATGGGCACTATGTTATGAATGTTGACTGCATAGGGATTTCGTCCTGGTAATAGGAAGCCCTAGAAGACCCTTACGAGGGTAGTTGTCCAAGATGTGCTGTGGACACTATGTTATGAATGTTGACTGCCTAGGGATTTCGTCCTGGTACTGGGAAACCCTAGAAGAACCTGACGAGGGTAATGGTCCAATATGTTTATGTAGCCATCCCGGGAGTAAGAGCTTAAGCGTGAGCTTTAGGTCTCACTATGGGGTCGAGAATAGTTCTCACCCAATCAGCACTCTGTAATGATCTTATGCCAGAAGTACTTTCGTACTAAGATAAGAAAAGCAATTGGCCCTTTGCCATTTTTAAACAATTAAAAAAGAAAGGAAGTTCTTTTTATGGGCCCAAAAGGCTATATGGAATGATGTATGAAAAGCTTATAAAGGTCGTTACACGACCAAATGAAATGAAACTTCCTTTGAAGACTAAGAAAATGTTTTCAACGAAAGAAAGAAAGCTTTCAATGAATGAGTTATGAAATGATCCTCAAGCATGTTTGAATGTGGATTCTTAGCCTATGTATTAAAGGAAAGCTTTCAATGGATGCATTATGAATGATTTTTAAGTATGGTTGAACGTGGATTCTAATCTTATGTGGCATCATTCTTATCCATAGCAAATCTGTCTGATTTTAAAGTGTATGAGATGAGAAAGAAAGTTATAGCACGTTAAAAATTCCATGAATGAAGGCGTCTCTTCCTAAAAGAATGAACGTTGATATGTGAATAGCATGCGAGGGTGTCATATAGCTTAATATGATGTTTAAAGGTACTTAAATGCTTGATATGTGTTTATGTGTGTGATGTGTATATTATATGAATGAAATGCCAAGAAAAGAGTATTTATGAAAAGGGATAACCTTATATACACATCATATGATTGAGGGTTCATGTGTGGTTTAGATGGAGTGTTAGGAAGTTATGTTATGAAAAGAAAAGATCCTTATACTTAGCCTTCGATGCTTACTCACGTGCCTAACCGCTTGCTAGTAAAGAATTCCGTCGTTGAGGAACCTAGAAATATGACTGAGTGGTCGAAGTGAAGTTTATGTTTAGTGATCCTCCCATAAAGGTTCTATGAATATCTATTATGATAGTAAAGTATGGAAACGTGATATGTGACTAGTAAAGATAGTATTGCTTGCAACGGTTTTGGTTTTCAGGGGGTTGGGGGACACTCACTGAGTGTGTGGTTGCTCATCCCATTACTCTTTCCCCTTTTCCCCAGGTTTTCTGTCTGACGGGAAGAAGTTGAGTCAGATAAGTCCAGAAGGAACCTATTGTTGCTTACAAGGCGTCATATGTGCTCATTTAAAGGGATCGTACGCGTTTAATGAAGTCATGTAATGTACTCTTAGCTAATAGAGGTCTGTAAACGATTATTCTAGTTCATGTAATGCATATGATATAAAGGTCGCTCTGTATGGCTGTCTGAGCCAACCATCAAGTTAGTTAGATGTCTTCTTGGTTTAATTTAGTTATGTTTTGGGATGTAAATCTTAATACTCCGGTTTTGTTAACCATTGAGTTGTATCTTCATTTCTTCTTTATTCATGAATCAATCTGGTTGGTGTACTCCGAGCGAGTAGCTCGTTGAGTTATGAACTCCGGCGTGTGGCCGTTGAGCTATGTTTCAAATGTTTGCACTTCCGTTGATTTACAGGGACTTATTGTAAGGCTTTTAGCCTAGAAATGGTCAGTTTTTAGGGGGGAACTCTGCCCATTTCGTCCCAGGAATTAAGTAAAAAGTTAGGAAAAACGTAACGCTTCTGGCCTAGGAGCTGGGGGTGTTACACTATAAATATATATATATATATGTACATACATATATATATATACGCGCACACACACACACACGTGTGTATATACATATATATATATATATATATATATATATATATATATATATATATATATATATATATACACGTATAGACACACACACATATCCATTTGAATATATAGACAAACTTAAAGAAGTGTATCTATATATATATATATATATATATATATATATATATATATATATATATTATATATAATATATATATATATATGTATATGTATATATATATGTGTGTGTATGTATGCATACATATATGTGCTTGTGTGTGTGCGGTGTTTATATATATATATATATTATATATATATATAATATATTATTATATATATATATATATATATATATATATATATATATATATATATATATATATATATATTATAATATATATATAATATATATATATATATATATATATATATATATATGTATATATATATATGTGTATATATATATATGTGTATGTGTGTGTATACGTTGAGAGAGTAGTTGTCATCAGTGCTAGCGGACTAGCTCCTAAAGGGGGTTACATCAAATGGAAAATAAGGGAAGGGGTTCCCCTTGTTAGCCCCCAAAAAATCATGCTAGTGCGATGTCTATACGTTTTCCATATTTATAAGATTTGCTTCCCAAATAGAAAGCTCTATATCTAACTTGTTCGGTGATTGCTTGTACTATTACTCTACCGTCCATGCTATGGTTCTTGAATATGAGGTAGTTCCTTGCTATTTATAGCATATAAAACATAGCTGTCATAGTCGGATAAAACATATCCTTCTCCACCTTGCTTCTCTTCAAATTTGTGACTTTTCTTAGTTATTGATTTAGCTAGACTGTATCTGGTAGTTTTAACCAGCCTGTTATCTCTTTTCTGACTTGATGGCTATATCACAGGTGAAGAAAAAGTGGTCTAATGTTTCCTTCTGTGTATCACACTAAGCATATAAAAGGTTGGCTATTTTGATTTCTAGTCTTTCAAGTCTTCCTGAATGGCATTCTTTGATGCATAATTAGCTAGAAGATGAAAGCATACTTGGGTGCATTCATTCTAGACTATACAAGTCTGTACCACTTGACATTATCGTACCTCCCTCTCCCAAATTGATTTGCATCCTGTTAAGATAGTGTAATGTCCTTGTATATTCTGCTGCTAGTACAAGCATTAGTTTGTGCACAACCTCCTTTGAATGTCTCCTTCACTCTGTACAATCTTTTAAAATGCCAGCACACATCATTCTGTGGCTTAAAATCTCATCAATTACAATGTTTTAAATATCTATCATGTGCCCATTTAACCCACATAATGTCTTTCTTGGCCCCTACAACCCACAACAGTTTGGCGACACATGCTTGATTCCATGCATTTAAATTCTCAACACCCAATCCCCCTATCTTCTTTAGCATGCATGTCTTTTTCTATGAAACATATGGAGGCCTTTTATATCCATTGTTTGCACCCCACTAGAAATTTTTCCATATGGTATTGACATCTTTTATCACTTCTTGGGGTAGAACAAAAATAGAGGCCCAGAAGTTACATAAACCAATCAAGGTTGAGTTGATTAATACAACCCTTCTAGCATATGAGATGTGCCTAGTAGATCAAGTCCTTATCTTGCTTGTAATCTTCTCCATCAAAGCATAACAATTAGCTTTACTGAGTTTTCTAGATGTGAAAAGAACCCCCAAGTATCTAAATGTAATTTCCCCTCAACAAACCCAGTTTGGCGCCTAATTTTCTCCTTGATAGCCTCAGATGTTCCACTGACCACAATCTGAGATTTTTGCTAGTTAACAACTAGGCCTATGGCATTTGAAATTTTGGTAAAAACCTCCATGATCAATTGTACTAAGCTTGGTTTTGTTGCACAAAACACTATCAAATCCTTTGCGAAAACTAGATGCACTAGCCTTAGGCTCTTGCACTTGGGGTGGAATCTAAAATCTGGCATTTATGCAGTCTTTTAGAAAGTTCTAGATAAGTGTTCCCTCACTAACATAAAAAAAGGGGTGAAAGGGGTTCACCTTATCTCAATCCCCTTCCTCTCCCCCTAAAAGTAACCAAAAATGTTTCCATTGATACTGATGATGAAAGAGGGGGTCTGCATATAAGTCATTACCTAAGAGATGAATAACTGAGGGATAGTCCATATAGAATCTGCTATACACTTTTCCAACATATAGAATCATATGCCTTCTTGGGGTCTATTTTCATTGAACACCTTGGTGAATTATAACTTCTATAATAGCCTATTGCCACCTTTTGGAAGAGGAGTACATTATACGCAACATTCTTCCATGGACAAAAGCCCCCTGGCTTGTATTTATTAACACTAGTAAGACTATTTTCAATTGTTACATATCAGTTTGATATACATTTATAGAGGACATTGCAACATGACATTAGTCTAAAATCCATTGCATTGGTAGAATTCCCAATCTTAGGCAACGTAACTAGATTTGTAGCATTTATCCCCTTAGGTCTTTTGCCTTCTTTATAGAACTCCTTTACTACATTGCACACATATGGACCAATATCTGATCAAGCTATCTTATAAAACTTGCTATTAAAACCATCTGGCCCAACAGACTTATTATTAGGAATAGGGAACATCATCTCTCTTACTTCCTGGTCAAGTACTTATTTGCATAGCCAAAGTTGTTGTTCCGCTGTAAGAACTGGCCCTTTGTCAGTTATTTCAGATCTATCTGTTTCCTAGTCATTGTTTATAATAATCAGTCATCACTTCAGCCACAACTTCAAAGCCATCTACTCTGACATTTTTATTGTTGAGAATAGAGTACACATATGAAGCCTGTTTCCTCTATTTGACTTTAAAAAAGAACAATCTTATGCACTAGTCTCCGAAGTTAGACCAGTTGACTTTACTTTGTTATTGCATCAATAATAATGAAGAGTTAAGCACTTCCATATACTTTGCTCTCAATGCTGCTTCTTCCTTCTGTAGGTCAGCATGTAAATACACTTTTACAATTGGCTTTGTATCTCATCAAGCTTAGCTCCACATAACATCTGTTAATGACGTATATCAGTATACTTGTCTTTGTTTAGCTTCTTTAAAAGACCCTTGAGACTCTTGGATATATTAATAAGCTAGAACAATCCATTCTTCGTAGTACTCTTTGCAATTGCCATGCTAACTAATTCTAGAAAGTTAGCATCAGCCACCCATATATCACAAACTCTAAAGGGACTAGACCCCTCTAGACATTGTGGAAATAAAAGTAGTATAAATGTATGATCAGATAATCCAGCATTTAAGAATTCAGCCTGTATAAAGTCAGACATATTACACCATTCCATATTAATAATTGCTTTATCTATTTTTGACCAAACATATTTGTTTGTCAATGTGTATGCTGCCCTAAATCTCCTCATTTCATTTAATTTCCAGGTATTCATCTAGTTCTTGAAAGCTTCTAGTTTAGAAGTTGTAACCTTAGTACCCCTTATTATGTCTGTGGATTCTAACATTGTATTAAAATCTCCCACTATACACCAAGCATCATTCATTCTAACAACTATATTGCTCAAGTCCTTCCGTAACTTCTTCCTTATATTCTCCCCATTAAAAGCCATAGACAAATGACATATAACTTTTTCATTGTAGATTGTTGAATAATCAAGCAGTTATTGCTTGAGTGGATATACTCAAATAATCTATAATGTCTCCCTATGGTTTCTATGCCAAAAAGACCATGCCCCTACGATAAAGGTAAAAATTTGATTGACATGCCCACCCTACAAACATTTTATTCCTCAAATGCAACTCATTTTCAATCTTGACCTTTTATCTCAAGCAATTAAGCAATACAAACCTGTTTATTGGATAGAAAGATCTTCACATCTTCTGGTTTATTACGGCAATTTAATCCTAACATTCTAGCACACTATACTCTCCCTGGGTAGGTAGTTCTCCTACCATAACCTCATTTTCCACTAGGTGCACTATTTCTATCTCTAGTAGTGCTTGAAACAGGTTACTAGGTGAAGTAGAATGGGCAGTAGGAGTTACACCCTTCCCTGCTGCCTCCCTTGGTCTTTAGAATCCCTCTTCATCTAATTGGATAGATATATTCTATTTTTGCTGCTGTGTCACTGTTGCACTGGCCTCCACCCTTGCCTAACTCTATTCTTCGTTCTACACTTAGCCTCTTGTAATAGCTGAGAATTTTTAAATCGAGCTAACTATTTAGATTAGTGCTTTTAGCAACTATATCTTTTTAGATATTAGTTATATTAGACTAATTCTACTTGTTAATTTAGTGTACTAAGTTATATTGATTATTTTTGGTAATTTCTCAATTTATTGAGTGCTTTCGTGGAATCAACGGGCTCAGATTGGGCTAGCGATCTCAGTATTAGTTGGACTTAGCGTGATTGAGCCAACGATATTTTATCTATAAAAAAAGATGGCTTGAGCCCTTTCTCTTCACAAGAATCAAAACCAGGGTGGAGGGTCTGCTCCTTCTCCGGCCTTCGACCCCTACCGAGCACGAAAGAGAGAAAAAGAGACCAGGGAGAGCAAGACAGAGTGAGAGAGGCAGTGACGGTCAAGGGGCACTGCCGGTAGGCTATTGGCGACTAGGAAATGGGCAACCTATCATAGGATGGCTTTGTAGATAGAGGGGTGAGGCAACGAGGTCGATTGCTAAACCCTAGCCTATCTCCCCATGATCACCGCCATCTTTTACCACCAAGAGTGGGGCGTGAATACCACTAGATGACCAGAGCCACCAGTAGTAGTGAGAAAGCGAAAACAAAGAAGGGCCGGGAGCAGTGAAAGAGGGAGAAGGGACTAGGACCCAGCCCAGATTCGCCCAAACTGACCCTGGGATGGATTCAACAGCATGGAACCAAGGTGGGTGATTCTCGATCCCTAAACCAAATAATTAATTTCAAACATTTTGATACCTTGGCTATGTGAATGTTAGCAGAAGTTCTGAAAGTCTGGGTTGATTGAGAAATGCAAAATTTCAGGAATAATGAGGGATGGAAGAAGTGATTGAAGTTTCTAGGTTGTCTTGGATATGAATTCGAGGTGGAATTCGAGGAGTTGTTGTGACAAGGGAGATTGGGCTATGAGTATTGAAATTGATATGATGGATTATGGGGTCTTGATTGTTATTTTTGTGCTCAAATTCTTCAGCGGGACTAGTAGATTATGTTTAATAATATCGTCAATTTGTTAAACCACCTTTGGAATTGTAGTGGGAAGTATAGTTTGTCGTTGCTTGGTCGAGTGTGTGTGAATGTGAAGTTGGAAGGAAGGGGGAAATGGGGGAAAGTGCTAGCCGGGTCAACAGAACAGTTAAGTGATGAACCAATTCTGTGAACAGGGGCAGTGGCTATCCTAGCTCAGTCTTGCCTTCATTTTTGATGGCTAATATGTCTTTTGTGTGTGTGTTTTATGAAAAACTATTGTAATCTTAGTTGTTCAAGGTTGCTTGTGCATTTAAAGGTCTTATACTAAATAGTTTATGAACTAAGAGTGTGATTCAGCTGAACCTCACTTGATTCATTTTAAACATGCCCTACCAATTTTTACATTGAGGATTTTGAATGATTGAGTTTCTCAAGTGTCCAGCTTAAGAGTCGCTTGTTTTGCTACATTGACTAAAGCAATGTCCCACTTACCTTAACAAGTAATTTGAGTTTTAAATGGTTCCTTGATTGCTTCCAGAGGTTCTTTAAATGAGTTGTCAAGTTGGGAAGTAATTTGAATTACAAATAAATTTGTTTGCAATGTGTTTGAAAGCATGCATTGACAAATATGTATGGGAATTACTTTGATATGATAGGTTCCCAGATTTTTGTGGTCAATGATGGCTGTTAGACCATGCAATTTGACAAGAGTGCTATTAAACCACAATTTTAAAGCTTCTGACACTTCTTCCGGTTTTAAATCGAGGGGCATAGTTGAAATGTTTTGGGCTAGTAGGTTGGTGACTAATTGTATGGACATGGTTTAGGGAGCCAGCATGCAGGTACCCTAATTTCTTGGGAATAAACCCAGAAGTGGGAACCTGATCAGTCCTTAAAGTGCACTCTATTTTGAGGTCATTCTGTACCATTTTTACGGAGAGTTATGTGTTTTATGCTACATTATGCACTCCTTTTTCTGTTTTATGCTCGAGTATGATTCTTTTCTATGTTTGCAGGTCTTTGGACCATTTTATCCCAAATTTGACTGCTAGACGTGTAATAGCCCGACCCTAAATCATGTTTATTTATTTAATTAATTCATGTTATTAATTTCTTCAGATTTTATTATCACATTTAATCATTCCAATTTAGAAAAATTCATGTTCGACTCACTTTGCAATTTGGGTGTAAGAGCCACGCTTTCATTCTATTGCTAACTAACTGTTTCAGTTGCTGAATTTACCAGTTGCGTTTGAATTATGGTTCGACAAAGATATTAAGTCGACTGTGTGAGTTTTTAACGATTAATTTCATTTAAAAGAACGATTATTTGATTAATGTTATGTTTGACGTCACTTATTTATAAATTTTGAATCGATGCTAACTCGAGTTTTTAAAATCGTTTTTCATTTTACGTAGTCAATCCCCAGAGTTTAAATTGAAATGTTAGTTGTAGGTCGTTTCAACTCGAGTTTAGCCTATCCGTTAACGAGTACGAAACCAGAATTTAGTTGAATGATGTTAGTTAGCCTCCCAAAAAAAAAAAAAGAACAAAAAGGGGAGGGGGCTTGTTATCGGGTCACAGAGACTCCAAAACCTCCCCCCTCTCTCGAACTCGCTCGCTCTCACCCTCTCTCTTCCTCTCATTGGCAACCAGTGGCCGGCGTCTGGCGTTACCGCCGTCCGCCACACGTCGCCGGCGAGAGAAAGAGACCACCGGTCCCCCCCACACGCGTCCTCCACCGCCACAACCACCACACACTACCATCCACTTCTCCTAGCCCAAAAACCATGCATCTAACGCCCGAAAACCGCCACCCACGTGCCGGATTCCGGCAACCCATGACCCTCACTACCTCCTCTATAAATTGGGGGTTGAATTCTGGCCAAAATCAGCCCAAATTGCCACTAAGTCGAAGCTAGGGTTTCGGGTTCTGGGGGTAGCCGAACCAGGGTCGAGTTCAAGGGGATTTGGGGCATGAATTTCTGCTAATTGAGAGGGTTATTAAGTGATTTCGGGTAAGTGTTTCTCCCTCCTAAGCTATTATTAATTTCGAAAACGTTTTTCAGCAGATTGATGTTGCATGTCAAGTTAGAGTCCGCTAAATGTGTTAGAAATGTCAAGAAGTGAGCTATGCATGTTTAGGTTCGATTCATGTAGTTAATTTATGCCTTAGTTCTTGATTCGAAGTGAATTACATGTGCTCAGCGTTAATTCAAATGCATGTAGTTAATTTATGCCTAAGTTCTTGATTCGAAGTGAATTATATGAGTTTAGCATTAATTTGAATGCATGTAGTTAATTTATGCCTCAGTTCTTGATTCGAAGTGAATTACATGTGCTTAGCATTAATTCGAATGCATGTAGTTAATTTATGCCTAAGTTTTCAATTCGAAACGAATTATATAAGTTTAGCTATGATTCGAATCAATTTAGTTAATCTATACCTGAGATTCTACTTCGAAATGAATTATATACCTTTAGCTTCGAATCGAATCAATCTAGTTAACACACGCATGAGACTTTAATTCGAAACGAATCATATATGTTTAGCGTTAATTCGATTTCATATAGTTAATCCATGCCAAAAAGGTTAGTTCGAAACGAATTATGAAGGTTGGGAACCAATGTATATATATGTTCAATTAATTTACAATCGCTTATTGACTTTGAAATGAACTATAAATGTTCGTATCGACGGATGTACGTTTAGTTAACCTTATAATCGTTTAATAACTTCGAAGTACATTTTAAGTGCTTAGAGTCGTCTTATGTGTGCTTAGTTAAATCGTGCTCGATTAACAACGTCGAAAAGGTCGTCTAAAGGCATATTATGTCTAAAATGATCTAAATGGGTTTAATTAGCGACAGTGATATGACAAACGGAAGTTTAGGGTCGTAATATGCCTAATGGATCATGTTAGCCTAAACAAATGATTCATTCTATGTTTAACTGGATCTTGATTCTTGCTAGACTTCAATGGTATAGATAGTCATACAATAAGTGAGTCGTTTTATGTTTACCGTGAAGATGTAAATGATGTAATAGGTTGAAGGTAATATGAAGTCAATACTTGTCCATTTAGTGAGGTATGTTTGGCTTTAGAATGACTTGTTTACGACTCCTAGCTAACCTGCATGAATGCCAATCACACCCCCATGCTTCTGATTAAGTTTAGCCGTATGAATGCTTACTTGTAATTATATATGCGTGCTTGGTTATAACCGTTGGTTGCAGCGCTCGACTAATTGCTAATATTTAATTGGTAAGTTCAGCATTGGTAAGTGTGTAAGTTATGCGTTGCCTTTTAGTATATCATATTGATTAGGTTGCTAGATTGTGAAATTGAAACCGAGATGGTAGTTGGACGGTTTGAGGAAGAACTATGAGTGGTTCGAGGTCTTTGTGGTACGGTGCTTGTGAGGAGGGAGCTCGGGTTGTGAAATTTCCGCAATCGTGTGGATTGCGAGGCCATGTGTGGCTCATTATGTTGTTGAAATGATTACGAAGTGTATGTATGTGAAACGTGTAAAACCCCCTTCCCTTTTTTTAAGGTACATTATGCAGGAATGGGTGATGATTTGACAAAGAATGCCTCTTGTGTTTTCAAACTAGTAATAGCCATGACTAGTAATAAGTAATGGCCTATTTTCAGCTACACAACCACTGTTTGGGAGTGAACCTGCTTGAACGGGGGAATCCCTAAAACGTTTTTCTATAAAAGTGTGAGTTGTATGACAAGTGGTTTTTACCAAAGAAGTAAACAAGTTATTAGTCGTTATGACCAGTTTGAATGGCTAAGATAAGTGCTTAGGGACAATAGATGGGAGTGAACCTGCTTGAACGGGGGAATCCCTAGCCTAGAGAGTAATCTCTAGAGACCCTGACGAGGGTTAAGGTCGAAAAGTTAGTTGCCATCCCGGGAGTAAGAGCTTAGAGTGAGTTAATCTCACTGGGATTGAGTGTAGATCTCTCCCAACCAGCACTTCATAATGATCTTATGCCCAGATTACTTTTCTAAAGAATAAGAAAACAGTCGGCTTATAGCCTTTTAGTATTCAGAAAGAAAGAAAGTTTTAAGGGTCAAAAGGGACCAACATGAAGAGATTTCTTGAAAGAAAGTCAATCTTTAAGCTTTTTAAGAAAAGATTGTCAAAAGAGAAAAGAAGGTTTCTGCACTTATAGCTCCAAAGTAAGCTTGCGGGCTTTATAGTTAAATGAGCGTGACTTCAAAGTTATATGTGGCCATGTTGTTCATAGTTCTTCAAGTAATAACTTCTAAAGTGCATATTGAATGTATAAGTGATATTGCATCTAATGTTGATGTTTCATAATCACATTATGTGTAATCAAGATCTCAACATGCCACCGTTGATTAGCACTAAGAAGTTAACATTCTTGTATGTCTAACTAGGAGTCCATGATCTGTGATATGTGACTTAGTATAACTATAGTATTACAAGTGAATATTATGAGTAATATTGCCTGTAAAGTTTTGTTTTAGGGGGTAGAGGGATACTCACTGAGCATGTGGTGGCTCACTCCATTTCTTTTTCCCCTTTTTCCCCCAGGTGAAGAGTGAACGGACCGCTAGTTGCTTCCACAGATGTGCCTGTAATGTAAAGTTGTTAAGCCACCTAAAGTGATGTTTTGTTTTAAGAAAGTGAGTACGATGGTCATGTAGTGGCTAAGTGGCTCTAGTAGTATGAACCTATGTAAATCTTTTGTAATAAGTGTTTGTAAAGGGCTTAAGCCTCATCGCGAGTGTGTGACTCGCTGGAACTCCTAGTTATTTTACATTTTGGTTAAAAGTTCACAGGTACCTTGAACTTCATAATGTAAATATTGGAAATGTTGTAATTACAGACGGAACTCTGGCAGTTTCATTCCAAAATTCCCTAACTAAATTAAAGTTAGGTAGAATTCCTAAAGAAAATAAGAACTGAAAGAGCCTTAGGGGTCTCCCTCGGGGGATCCTGGCGGTATGACATCCCTAGTAGGTAGTCGGGGTGTTACATTGGATTTTTATTATCGTAAAATTTCAAGGAAAATCGATAGTAGGCCTCGATAATTAGGAGTTAAGTGATTAATTATTTTTTTGTACCATCATAAAAATTTAAATTTCAAGCTATGCAAAGTTTTAACGCATGGAACGTTGTATTTCGAGCCTAATTCATTTTGGGCCCAAGTTGAAGCTCAACAAGTCACCTAATTAAATTGATCTAATTATCATTATCTAAGCCTAATTATGCTGACCAAAAAGATACTTTTGAGTGGATAAAATCAGCTAAGTTTGTCAAGAAAAGTCAGGCAAGTAGTGATTAAAGACATGCCACCTTTTATTCTCCTTCTTTCTTCCCTATACACGGCTAGCCCCCTCTTAGTTGATTTTGCTTACTGCCACCCTCCAGTCACCTTGCCGCCATTAGCATGGCACCTCTAGCCACCACTTGCCGCCCAAACACTTCCAACATCAATCACCATCTCCATCTCTCCCTTTGATCACCAAGTGAGGTATAAACCTAACCTAGTCTTGTTTAGCTTTGGTTTTTGTTGGATTTATTATGGATCATGTTCTTTTGATAGAAATAAGTGTTAGTTAATGTTCTATTTAGTTTGGTGAAATGTGGAAGTGTGTAGGTTATGTACAAGAATGAATCCATGCATGATCATGCAAGCTTTAGTTTGAAATGATGGATTTGGAGTGGTTTGTATTGGATTTTGTGATCTTTGCCATTAGTAATGAATATCATGATGTTTACGTTGATTTTGGGTGAGTTTAAATGCAAAAATAAGTTGACCGTAGGGTTTTACTGGTTATGCATGGTTTAGTTTATCTGTAGCATCAAGTATGTTATTTGCATATAATTAGATGGGAAATGAACTTTGGATGTGTTGTAATTTAGATAATGCCTTGTGGTGATTTTTACAAAAAGGGCTTGATTAGGGAAGCCATCTTCAATTGATTAAAAGAGGTAATTTTGTACACCTATGCTAGTTAGTGAGATTAAGTATATATCTCCAGTGTTTTTGTAAGGAGAAGAACTGAAAATTAGATGAAGATGATTATGGAGTAAGTTTGAATGACGTGGTTTATAAGGTGAGAATAAGGAACAAATCATGGGTTAGTGATTTTAAGAGTGATTTTAGGGGGGAATCACATGAAGAAAAGGTTGAAAGCATTGGCATTAGGGCTGTGAACAGACACAAAACAGGGGTGCATTTGCGACAAAACTGATATTGTTTGGTACATTATAAAATTATATATTTTGGTAGATAAATATGCCAATGAGTTATCTTTCAAATGCATCTTGAATTACTTCATTCCAAGTTCTGTGGAAAAAGTTATAGCCAATTTGCTAAGACCACACAGCATACATAAAAGTGGTGCTCAGTTTTGTGTAAGCCTAATTTTAGGAGCTGTGTTGTGATAATTGGGTCTCACACTATGAATGAAAGTGTTTGGGGACTTTTTAAGCTTCCCATATTGGGGTTTTATGTCTCAATTTGAGGTTGGGAGTGTAAGTTATGAAGTATTTTCCTTTACTTATTTTAAGCCTTCGCCTTACAATCTAAACTATTTACCTTGATTTATGTTACTTTGAATTATATTGTATTACCTTGACCTAAACTAAGTTTCCATGGTTTATATAGTTTGTATCATCTTAGTTTAATCTATCTAATATCTATTCATTGGTTTTTGAATATCATTTAGTAAACAAGTTCTATTAAAAATTATCAGTTGTGAGAATGAGTTCATTTGCTGACTTCATGTACGTATAATGACAATTTTGAGCAGAAGCAAGACCTAATCTATCATTTCTTCCCACTCTCATGTATAAATACTATCCGTTGAGATTGTATTTAAAATTCTAAGTACGTTCATTATCTGTATCTTTAGAAATTATAACGTATTTATCAAAATTATAATATTTTAGTGAGTATTAATGAATCAGTTTAATCAGTGATTTGTTACATATTTAGTGACCCCATTAATTATTAGTTGTAGGGCATTGCCTTTCATTTATTCGTGCAGCCTTAGGTCAAGCCCCTTGATCGGCCTGGAAGGCATTCACCTATCTACAGATTGTATCAGTTCTCAGAGGTTCACTAATAGATAATAACTGGCAAAGTAGTTTTGCATTCATCTAATTCCCTATTTTAAATTAAAATGAATTGCAAAGTGGACCCAATTAATGTTTTAATGATTATTTAACGATACAAGAATGCATGTATTGAGCTTCGGTTCACATTTTGAAATGTTTGCTATGTTTTGTTTTAGGCAAGTGCTCAGTGAACTGCCCTCACGCTAGCAAACCTGCTGAGGATGATAAGTGAGTAAGGGACCCTGGTTGGATTACTTGTGATGTACTACACTTATGTTTTTGGAGATGTATTTTGAGTTATCTTGTGGCTTTGACGACTATAGTGAATTGCCTTCTATGATGTATAAACCTATGTTTGCTATCATCTACACATATATGATTTTGGATGATATAGAATGTTTATGGGCTTGATTTGTGCTCAACGATAATATATCTAGTATAATTGCTTTAAGCCTTGTCATTTTGGGACAGCGGAAATGCCTCATCATTGGGCTTGTCGGTTATAATTAAGAAATGTCAAAATTGTGATTACAAACAGTGAAGCATGCTATTACGGGGTGTTACAGATTTGGTATTAGAGCTAGTTTCGGTTTTTTGCGCTAGGTTATGGAGTATGGAGAATAGAAATAGGTGGGAAAGGAGCTTGGTTAGTTAGGGTTATTACTATATCATTAGAGATTTGTAATAATAGAAACGTTTATGTGTATCTCTTTCATGTTTTTCATTTATGTTTCCTTATTAGATGGATCCATATGTGGTAAACATGATACCAGGTACCTCTGTGGCTGCTCATATCTCTTCTTCATGTTAGTATGATAACTTATACACAGGACCCCTTTTTTGAGTTCCATAGCATTACAGTCAGTATGTGTAGATTATTATGGTCCCTACCTATAGTTGCCACGTGGGTTGAGTACAAGATTTGTTATCATGATTTCATGATGACAGGAGCCCCGGGGAGGGATGGACCTAGGTTTCAGATACAGGGGGCTTGAACTACGATCACTTTTGAGTTGCTGCTCAGAGAGGAGTTTGAGTAGAGGGGGATCACTATGGAGATCTTACAATATGTTTTTCCTTTACACTATGCACCTCCCCTGCCTACAGCATTTGCCCCTGCTCGGGGACCACCCTCATCATCTGCATCGGGCACTCCTCAGATGCCTAATAGCCTAGCATCATTGGAGTCTGGGGAGGCTCATGTGGTCGTTCATCTCCTTGACACACCGAAAATAGTGGTGATTAGCTCTAATGAGGAGCCCATGGAGGACCCGGAGGAGATCCAGAGGAGGACCCGGGGTTCGAGGAGCATCAAATTGATCATGAGGTTAAGAAGGTAGAGTCAAGTGCATTTGATAATACTTTTGACTCGAGCAAGTAGCCTAAGGATGAGTCTACCCAGGTTACGATCTATCCAGGGATTGTTAGTTTGGTCTAGGTGATGACTTTTTTTGATTGGTCGGTCATATTTTGATCCCCATGTCTATATAGCATAGCCAGTTAAATAGATATAGTTTGTGTAGGTTATATCATTGTATATAGTTAAATGTATCCTTCTGGCTGTGTTCACTAGTGCCGCTTCTTTTGGGCATGTGGCGGACTTAGTGATTGGGGCTAGGTAGTGTTTAGGGTAGGTTTAAGGACTGACATTAATGAGTTAATTAGTTATGATATTCTTTTGTTGGTTATGCATGCAAGCAGTTATGTATATAAGCAAGCAGTTATGAAATGATAAATGAAGCCTTGGTTTCTATTTTGATAACATTGTTAGTTGTATTTTTTGGGTATACTTATCTTATATGTTGGCTTTGTGCAAGTGATTTAATTATTCCATTCAATGTTTGATGAAAATGTCCGAATCTGTGCAAAACAATGCGGAGACTCATATAGGGGATAACTCGGACCATAGCCAGGGATCGGGTGAACAAACCTCATGCAATGTGCCACTAAATTTTGTAAAAATGCCCCCAATTCCATATGACTTAGCTAATAACATTGCGAATTCGAACAACTGACATACTTTGGTAGCTGAATTGATGAAATGGATTCCCCCCAATACCTGCTAAAAACCCTCCTAGAGATAATAAACTAGCAGACAAAGTAGCACAACACAACTCTAAAGTTTACGATGAAAAGCATGACACAGTGGAATTGGAGGAATGGGTGAGGGGAATGCAGAAAATTTTAATATGTGGTAGAGATTCAAGAAGAAAAGAAAGTGAACATTGGGATGCACTATTTGATTAGTGAAACTGATATCCAATGGAACACTGTTAAAGGTAGGCTCATAGGGCCTCAATTCACCTGGAGAAACTAGAGGTAAAATTTTACCTATTTGTGGTTCAAAGACAAAAGGAAAAATAATTTATGGAATTGAAGATGAGTGGTAGTATGACTATATTATAGCACGCTAGTAAGTTTATAGAACTGTCTAGGTTCGTCCCCGAATTTGTGCCCTCAGAAAGATTGAAGATAAGGAGATTTGAAGAGGGCCTAGCTTTCTACATCCATAACCAGCCAGCTAGTCAACCAATCTCGAGCTACCAGGAGTTATATGAGCGAGCAGCTGAAATAGAGCGAGTAAAGACTGAGTTGAGGGCCCTGAACCTAATAAATCAAAAGAGGAAAGGGATCGAGTGGGGAGCCCTGATCGAGAGTGTAAATAAGAAGAAACCTGCTCTCGCTCCTCTTAAGAGTTGTCCCGCAGGTCCAGTAGAGCCCCGTGGAAAATGTGGAATAACTAACCACACCACCCTAAAATATCGGGTGGGTAATAACAAGTGCATGTGGTGTGGAAGCCTAGAACACATCATTGCTACCTGCCCTCGAAGACTGAAGGTTTAGATAAGGGTACAGCAAAACACTTAGCCCACTTCACCCAGTCCCCCCATCTTCAAGGCCTACAGCAGTAGGTAGGGCGTATGTAATGAACAAGAAGGAAGTTGCCACCTCTGGTACAGTAGTTACTGGAACTCTCTTTTTAAATTCAAAGCCATTTTGTATATTATTTGATTTGATGCCACCCATTTATTTATATCTACCCGATCTACTGTGCAATTGAACCTTGAGAATGTGAAGTCAGAAACCAGTTATAGAATCAAGCTACCCAATGGTTCTATAGTTGAGTGCCCTATTTCCTATAAACTTGTCCCTATTACTATTGGTGGAGTCACATTCCCTGGAGGCCTGATTCAATTGAACTTGTCAGACTTTGACATCATTTTGGTGATGAACTGGTTACGTACTTATGGAGCCAAAATTGATTGTGAAAACCTTAAGGCCATCTTGAAGAATGAAAGTAGAAGAGAAGTACGTTTTTATGGGCAAAGAGAAAAAAACCATGTTCCATAATTTCTATTATGAAAGCAAGTAAGTTGTTATGCCAGCGATGTATTGGGTATTGTGTTATGCTATGGACGCTCGGTGCAAAAGAGGAAAAGCAAAAGACATTCTTGTAATTTGTGAATTTGGAGACGTTTTTCTTGAAGAGTTACCAGGACTGCCCCCGTAAAGGGAAATTGATTTTGAGATTGAATTAATCCTTGGTGCCCAGCCTATATCTAAAGCCCTATATTAAATGGCTCTAACTCAGCTAAGAGAATTAAAGATTTAGCTAGATGATTATTACAGAAGGGATTTGTTAGACCAAGTATGTCACCATGGCATGCCCTAGTGTTGTTTGTAAAGAAGAAGGATGGAACCTTGAGGTTATGCATTGATTATAGAGAGCTGAATAAGATCAGCATTAAGAACAAATACCCTTTGCCTCGAATAGATGATCTATTTAACTAATTGCAAGGAGCAGGAGCCTTTTCTAAGATTGACTTGAGGTTTGGATACCACCAACTCAGGATTAAACCTGAAGATATCCCCAAGATCGCATTCAAGACTAGGTATGGTCAGTACGAATCACAGTGATGCCCTTTGGCCTGACCAATGCCCCTACGGCCTTTATAGATCTCATGACTATAGTCTTTAGAACCTATTTAGACAAGTTTATAATAGTGTTCATAGATGATAACTTAGTATACTCCAAGGATAGAGATAAACATACTGTACATTTGAGGACAGTGTTATAAATCTTGAGAGAACATCAATTATATGGCAAATGGAAGAAGTGTGAGTTCTAGTTAGAAGAAGTATATTTTTGGGACAAGTAGTTTTAAAACAAGGGATTAAAGTTGACTCCTGGAAGGTGAATGCAATTACAGAGTGGCCAAGACCTACCTATGTCACTGAGATTAGAAGTTTCTTTGGCTTAGCTAGCTATTATCGGAGGTTTGTAGAGGACTTTTCGAAGATAGTATCTCCCTTGATTAATTTGTTTAAAAAAGTCATTAAAGTTGAGTGGATAGAGAAGTGTGAGAGGACATTTCAAGAGTTAAGACAGCGATGAACTACCACTCCAGTCCTAACCCTGCTGGTAGAAGGTAAGGAGTATACTATTTACAGTAATGCCATGAAAAATGGTCTAGGGTGTATTATGATGCAAGAGCAGAAAAGTGGTGGCTTATACCTCCTGATAGCTCAAGCCTTATGAGAAGAATTACCTTACCTATGATCTGGAGTTAGTAGCTGTGGTTTTTTGCACTGAAAATTTGGAGATATTACTTATACGGGGTACCATATAAGATCTTTACTGATCATCAAAGCTTAAAGTATATCTTCACTTAAAAGGAGCTCAATTTAAGACAAAGGCATTGGCTAGAGTTACTTGACGATTATGTCTTACAGATTCAATATTAACTAGGAAAAGCAAATGTTGTGGTTAATACACTAAGTAGGAGGACACAACGTAGTTTGAAAATGCAGTATCTACATAATTAAACCTCTTAAGAGAGCTTGAGCAGTTAGATATCCAATTAGTGTTGCATGGGCAAGCAAGTGTTCAGTTGTCAACACTTATCTTACAACCCTCTATAATGAAGAAAATACGATTGAACCAAAAAAGTGATCCTGAGCTCCAAAGAATAAAGCAAAATCTTAAGAAAGAGAAGTCATTTGGGTTTGTCGTGCATGAAGATGGGACCTTGCAATTCCATGATCACATGTGCGTACCTAAAAATGAAGAGTTAAGGAAGACGATTTTGGAGGAAGCTCACAACGCCTGATACTCGATGTATCCAGGAGGCACCAAGATGTACAGAGACCTAAGGTAATACTTTTGATAGAATAACATGAAGAAAGAGGTTGCAAAGTATGTTGACAAATGTCTGATTTGCCAAAATGTTAAAGCTCAGCATCAACGTCCCATGGGTGAACTCCAATCGTTAGAAATTCCCACTTGGAAGTGGGACTTAGTCTCAAGGAACTTTGCCATGGGATTACCTCTTTTTGCTTCAAAGAAGAGTGCCATTTGGATAATAGTTGATCGACTCACTAAATTAGCCCATTTTCTATCGATTTAGTATACTTGGGGAGTTGAATGACTAGCCCAGCTATATGTTAAGGAAATAATTTGACTACATGGAATTCCCTCAGACATAGTGTCTGATAGAGATCAAAGATTTCAAGCCCGTTTTTGGCAAGCGCTTCAAAGAGCCTTTGGAACCAAATTAAACTTTAGCAGCTCTTATCATCCTTAAATAGATGGGCAAATAGAGAGAGTAAATCAAATTCTAGAGGATATCTTGAGGGCTTGTGTTTTTGGAATTTCAAGAGAAATGGGAGGATGACTTACCATTGGTGGAGTTTTCTTACAATAATAGTTACCAATCCACCACAAAAATGGCCTACTTTGAGGCTTTATATGGAAGAAAATGCAGAACCCCTTTATGCTGGAGTGATCTGGATGAGGCATTCACTCTAGACCCAAAACTAGTTCAAGAAACCACTGAAACAATAAAGAAGATTTGAGAGCATATTCAAGTTGATCGGAGTCAACAGAAGAGTTACACTAATAAAAGAAAAAGGCCTCTAGGGTTCTAGGTAGGTGATAAGGCCTTTCTAAAAGTTTCCCTAACTAAGGGTATCATGAGATTTGGAGTACGAGGCAAATTGTGTCCTAGATATATAGGGCCATACCAAATTAAGGAAAAGTTGAATCTCATGGCTTATCAATTAGATCTGCCTGTGGAACTCGAATACGTGCATAATATGATTCATGTTTCACAACCTAAGAAGTACGTCCCAGATCCTGACTATGTGATCATAATGGAACCCAATGAGGTCACTGGGGATCTAGTGTACGAAGAACGCCTAGTACAAATACTAGATCGCAAGACTAAGTAGTTGTGTAACAAGTAGATACATTTAGCTAAAGTGCTTTGGTAAAATCATACCTCCTCAAAAGCCACATGGGAAACCGAGAAAGAAATGAAAGCCAAGTACCCGAACCTATTTAAGGCATTCTTGCATGTTATGGCAACGTGCATAAGTTTCGAGGATGAAGCCGTTTAAGGGGGGGAGGTTATAATAACCCAATCCTAAATTATGTTTATGTATTTAATTAAGCTATGTTATTAATTTCCTCGCATTTTATTATTGCATTTAATCATTCTGGTTTGGAAAAATTCATTTTGGGCTCACTTTGCAATTTGAATTTTTGTTATTATAAACTTTCAGAGAAAATCGACGTCGGCCTCGATCGTTAGCATTTAAGTGATTAAATTATTTTTTTCATAGCATCACAAAAATTTAAATTTGAGCTACGCAAAAGTTTTATCGCAATGGAGTGTTGTATTTTCGAGCCCAATTCATTTTGGGCCCAAGTTGAAGCCCAACAAGTTGCTCAATTAAGTTTAGCTAATTATCATTATCTAAGCCTAATTATACTTGCAAAAAAGCTACTTTTGAGTGGATAAAATTAGTCAATTTATCAAGAAAAGTCAAGCAAGTAGTGACCAAAGACAAGCCATCTTCACTTCTTCTTCTTCTTTCTTCCCCATACATAGCCAACTCCCCTTGGCTGATTTTGCTTGGTGCCACCCTCCAGCCACCTTGCTGCCATGAGCAGGCCATCCTTCAACCACTAGCCGCCACCCAAACACTTCCAACATCAAGCACCATCTCTATCTCTGCCTTTGATCACCAAGTGAGGTATAAACCCTAACAAAATCTTGTTTAGCTTTGGTTTTTATGTTGGATTTGATTATGGATCATGTTATTTTGATAGAAATAAGTGTCAGTTGATGTTTTATTTAGTTTGGTGAAGTATGGAAGTGTGTAAGTTATGTGCGAGAATGAATCCATGCATGATCATGTAATCTTAAGTTTGAAATGATGGATTTGGAGTGGTTTGTATTTGATTTTGTGATCTTTGGCATTAGTAATGAATATCATGATGTTTATATTAATTTTGGATGGGTTTAAATACAAAAATAAGTTGATCATAAGTTAGGATTTTATATGTGTGGTTTAGCTTATCCTTAGCATCAAGTATGTTATTTATATATAATTGGACGGAAAATGAAGTTTGGATGTGTTTTTTTAACTTAGATAATGCCTTAGGGTGATTTTTAACTTAGATAATGCCTTAGGGTGATTTTTGCAAAATTGGGTGGATTAGGGAAGCCTTCTACAATTGATTAAAAGAGGTAATTTTGTACATCTATGTTAGAAGTGAGATTAGGTATGTATTTCAAGTATTTTTGTAAAGAGAAGAATTGAAAATTAGATGAAGATGATTATGGAGTAAATTTGAGTAATATGGATTTATAAGATGAGGATAAGAAAAAAAAATCATGGGTTAGTGATTTTAAGAGTGATTTTAGAGGGAAATTCTATGAAGAAAAGATTGAAAGCATGGGCACTAGCACTGGAATAGACCCGAAATAGGGGTGCCTTTATGACAAAATTGATGTTCTTTGGTACATCAAAAAATTATGAATTTTTATGGATAGATATATCAATGAGTTATCTTTCAAATGCCTCCTAAATCACTTCATTCTAAGTTCTGCTCAAAAAGTTATAGCTGATTTGCTAAGACTTCGAAGCATACGCGAAAGTTGTGCACAGTTTTGTTTAAACCTGATTTTAGGAGTTGTGTTGTGATAATTGGGTTTCACACTATCAATGAAAGTGTTTCAAGACTTCTAAGGTTGCCATATTGGGGGTTTAGGTCTCAATTTGAGATCGGGAGTGTAACTTATGAATTATTTTCCTTTACTTCTATTAAGCCTTTACTTTATAATCTATACTATTTGCCTTGATTTATGTTAGTTGGAATTGTATTATATTACCTTGATCTAAACTAAGTATTTAGATTTTACTATCATCCTACTTTAATCTATCTTATATCTATTCATTGGCTTCTGGATACTATTTAGTAAATAAGTTCTATTAAAAATTATCAATTGTGAGAATGAATTCATTTGCTGACTTCATGTTCCTATAATGACAATTTAAGCAGAATCAAGGCCTAATCTATCATTTCTTCCCTTTTCGTGTATGAATCCTATCCATTGAGATTGTATTAAAAATCCTGGGTACGTTCATTGCCTATATCTTTAGAAATCATAATGTATTTATGAAATTTATAACGTTTTGGTGAGTACGTTAATGAGTCAGATTAATCAGTGATTTGTCACATAATTATTGGCCCCATCAATTATCAGTTATAGGGCATTACCCTTCAGTCACCCGTGTGGCCTCAGGTTAAGCCCTTCGATCAGCCTGGCAGGTGCGCACCTAGCTACATATCGTATCAGTTCTCAGGTGTTCAGTATTAGATAATAACTAGTAATGTAGTTTTACATTCATCTAATTCCCTGTTTCAAATTAAAATGAATTCCAAAGTGAGCCTAATCAATGTTTTAATGATCATTTAACAATATATGAATACATGTACCGAGCTTCAGCTCACATTTTGAAATGTTCGCTATGTTTTATTTCAGGCAAGTGCTTAGTGAACTACCCTCATGCTAGCCAACCTAGTAAGGATGATAACTGAGTAAGGGACCGTGGTTAGATTACTAGTGATGTACTGTACTCATGTTTTTGGATATATATTTTGAGTTATCTTGTAGCTGTAACAACAATAGTGAATTGGCTTCTACCATGTATAAACCTATGCTTGCTACCATTTGGACGTATATGATTTTGGATCATGTAGAATGTTTATCGGCTTGATTTATACTTAACTATAATACTTCTAGTGTAATTGCTTTAAGCCTTGCCCTTTTGGGATGGCAGTAATGCATTAATCATTGGGTTTGTCAACTAATTAAGGAATGTCAAAATAGTGATTACAAATAGTGAAGCATGCTAATGTCAGGGTGTTACAAAATGAGCGAAGCTTGACCCCCCACGAATACCTCCAAGTCACTATGCCCGTGGAAGGACGAAAAGAACAGAAGAATATTGAGACAGAGCTCACCACAGATGGTCTGTGATAAAGGCCACAATCCATGGTGAGTCCATAGCTACAAGTCTCTTCATTTTCCTTCATTGTGCAACTGAGGTTGATTGATTTCCTCTTTAAATAGAGCCATTTTGCAGTAGATTTAAGAGATAGACAGCAAAAGAGAACTCCTGCTCTCTAATCTCTTCCATTCTTTTCTATTTTCTTAATTTAGTTTTCGGTTTCTTACTTAGTTTGAGTTTAAGAGTAAAAATTGTGAAAAAGTGCTTGCTATTTTGGAGCCCTTACAAAGTTAAGAAACACTTGGAGGATCTCTAATTGTGCTAAGTTTTCATCTCTTAAGCTTTATTCAGATGTTGTTATTTTAAATATGTGTGAGTAGTTTTCCTAAGCTAGGGATTACTAGTCAAGCATTGATATTGGAATCTCTAATTTTGTGTAATTATAGTTGTTCTTGATTGGAGTTGGTTGAATTCTATCTTGTTTGTGAGGTTGTTGTGGGTGAATTTTGTCCAAATAACTTGCTAACTATAAATACTTAAGTGAAGGACTGAAATGTGAAGCTTGCTATTTGACTGACAAGATAGGACTTGACTTAGCAATAATTGAGAAAGATTAACTTGTTAAGAGGAACCTTTAGCCATCAAAAATCCATAACTTAGACTAAACACGGACATCTGAAAGAATTATATTGGGTTAGTTTAGGCAATTTAGTTTATTTCAAAAGAAAAGATTGAATTCTAAATACGATTGGACCCATTTTAATCTCCCAATATAGATCAAGTGCATATTATTCTATTGATCCACATCTTTATTAGGCAAAACAAATCCCTAGATGTCTTAAATTGATTGAATTATCCAAATAGATTATAGCATTATTCAAACACCCAATTGAAATTTGCTTGCTTAGCACTTTTATAGAGAAAAAAAACTCAATAAACTACAATTTGTCTTTGTAGGAATGATATCTTTTCTAAGCTACAACACCCGTACAGTAGCGGCAAGGCCAAGTTTTTAGCGCCGTTAGCAGAGACCAAATTTGTGGATATTGAGTTCGCCCTCAGAAATTGATCAAGCATTTTTATCGTTCTTTCTTTTTCTTTATATTTTTTATTTGCACAGGTAGTTTTGTTGGTAAATTTGTAGGATTTCTCCTTTAGATACGAAGTCCCTTTTCATTTGAATTCAATCCAAAAATCGAAAGGAGTTTTCGCTCTAGGAGGAAGCAATTAAGGGCAGAAGAGCAAAGACTAAAGGCTCAAGTAGTTTCTTTGTCGATGGCAGGAATAGAAGGTGGCCCAAGAAGGACACTCTGGGATTCTATTACCCTGGAAGTCCAAGGCATTGCCTCAAGCATCGCTCGGCCAACCATAGAAGTGAATAGTTTTGGGCTCAAACTAGCCCTTAAATCAATGGTACAGCAATCCTAATTCGGAGGCACTCCGTTAGAAGATTGAAACTTACACTTCTCAGTCTTTTTAGAGGTGTGTGACACATTAAAGTTCAATAGAGTTTTTACCAATGTCATCCGCTTGCTCCTATTTCCCTTTTCACTTAGGGATAAGGCGAGGGCGTCGCTTCACTCGTTGCCTCCAGGATGCATAACGACATGTGACAAGCTTACAAAAGTCTTTCTTGCCAAGTTTTTTCCTCTAAGTATGATGACAAGCTTGCAAAATCAAATCGCTACTTTCTCCTAAAAGGAAGATGAGACACTCTATGAAGCCTAGGAGGGATTCAAGGACCTTTTACGATTATGCCCTCACCATGGTCTTCAAAGATAGATGATCGTACAAAAATTCTATAATGGAGTCACTCAGGCATTAAGGTCTACTATTGATGTGGCAGAAGGAGGTACTTCTATGAACAAAAGTGAAGATAAAGCATACAATCTTATAGAAGAAATGACCCGTAGCAATTTTCAATGGTCATCTGAGAGAGCCCAACCCAAGTGGGCCTGAGGTAAGCTAGAGTTAGATGTTATTTCTGTGCTTTCTATTAAAGTTAATGCTATGTCTAAAAAATTAGAGTGCTTGAATGTTAATTCTGTTAGTTTAAGTACCCCATCCTTATCATGTGACATATGTGGGTCAGTTAATCATTTGACTATGCATTGTCAAGTGGGTAGTCTTTTTTCCCAAGATGTAAGTGATCAGGTCGACTATGTGAACAACTATCACCCTAGACCAAGAAATGACTCTTTCTTTAACACATACAATCCTGATTAGAGAATCATCCCAATTTCTCTTATAAGTCTAATGCAAACTTTTCTTATAAGTCTAATGCCCCACTTGTGCGCCAAACGAATTTTAAACCACCCCTTGGATTTCAAAGAGCATCATATCCTCAACAAACACCTCAAAGAACCAACTTAGAGTCTGTGATGGAGAATATGCTTTTGGCATAACAAAAGCAAGATGAGTACATTAAGCAATTGGCCTCTGTGGTTGATGTGCTTACTACTAACAATAAGATGTTGGAAGCTCAAATAGCTCAACAAGGTACATCTTCATCTACACCTCCGGGTAGACTACTTGGTAAACCCGAGTCTAACCCTTGCGATTAGTGTAACTATGTTACCTTCAAAGAAGAGGTAGAGGATTCTGAGGACATAACACTTGAGGAGGTAGAGATGTGATCATGGCTGAGAGTAAGGAGAAAAATGATAAGGGTGAGCCCATAACTTTTTTAGAAAATGACAACTTTGAGATTTCTAAAGTTTTTCCCCGAAAGCTTCTTAACCCATGTAGCTTTTCTATCCCCTGTGTCGTAGGAAAAGTGAAGATTAAAAGAGCCCTATGTGACCTCGGTGCAATTGTCAGCTTGATGCCCTACTCTATGTTCCATAAACTTTATTTGGGACCATTACAACTAATATCCGTTTCACTCCAATGAGCAGATGGTTCTGAAACATGACCTTTGAGTACGTTGGAGGATGTGCTTGTAAGAATAGGAGATTTTTTGGGTGCTAGAAGATTTTATCATTGCTGATATGACTAAGACTAAAAATGCCTAAATTATTCTTAGGAGAGCTTTTTAAATAGTTTAGGTTGCACTATTGATGTAAAAGGGGTGCAGATAACATTTGAAGTAGGGCGTGTTATGCTACGTTTTGTTTTATAGAAGAGAAAATTGTTTCCCTAATTCTTTCCTATCTGATGTACTTCCCCATTCTCCTGAAATTGAGATGGGGGATGATTGGAGTTATCTTGGCCCTTTTGATTCTAATTGGATTTTGACTGAGAATCCCAATCAAGGTCATGCTAAGGTAAAGTTTGCTGCTCCTATGCCACCTAACATACTCGAGGTTGAGACCTATGCTTCTAACGAGTCTTCCATGTGTGATTATGGTAGGTTCACTCAAGTAATTCTTTCTTTACCTCCTATGGAAGGAGTTGATTTGAATTTTGATCTTGGAATTGAGTATGAAGATAGGGCCTGTCTCATGGAGCCCGATGTCAATTTGTTTTGTATGCTCATAGTGCACTTAGGCACAATTTAATGACGAAGAAAGACCTCTAACCTGAATATTTGAGGTGGCACTTTCAGCTAAAAATGAAACATATGTTATTGGGGAGTCTAATAACCACATTTTCATTAAAGCCAAGCTAGAATAAAAGAAAGGTCGAGCTCCCGACCGTAAATGAGTGCTTTTTAGGAGGCAACCCTAGTGTTTGTTTTTCTTTTCCCTTTGTTAAATTTTTTTTTATTTAATTTACTGCTTTTGCTGTTTAAAACCTCCACTAGAAAATCAATACAACTATAAAAAATGCAATAAAAATTATAAAGATGAAAAAAAACCAGCAATAAGAAGTTTTTAGAACCTCTACGGACACCTTGTGGCGCCTACCCATGGTCCACAAAGGCGCTTAAAGATATAAAAAGAAGAGAAGGAAAAAAAAGGATCAGAGACTAGAGCTGACCACAGACGGTCTGTTGCCACCACTATGGTCCATGGTGAGCCTAGTGTCTACGGTCAAGGGTTTTCAAGGCCCTTTGGCCCCAAAACTTATCAGTTTCTTCCTCAAAACTCGACCCTCTCTCTCTCTAAACACTATCTTCTCTCTCTAAAACCTCTATAATCACTTCACTTCAAACCTTCAATTCTTCACTGAAATCCATTAAATTTCTTGCCTTTTCACTTTCATTCTTCACTTTTACCCCAAATCTCCTTTCATTTTTTCATTTTAGTGCATTCTTTCTCTCCGATTTTTCTCACCTCCATACCTACAATCTTCAAAACTTTATTTTTCACTTTTTATTCTTGCAACTTCTATTTTTCTTCTATATTTCTTCACCACTTACTTCCTTTTTCTCAAATTTTTCATTTTCTAGCATTTTTTCCAACTCATTTTCTCTTAGTTTGATTTCTCAAGCTTTTTACCTATCCACATTATACCCCCATGGCACCAAAGAAGAAGGAAAGAACCATGCAAGAAGTTGAGACTTCAAGTCAAACCCCACAAAGAGCACCCTGAACCTCTCAAACATCCACCATCGCAAGAAACCAAGGTAACATTCTACACCGCCTTGGTTTAACTAATCCTAAGTATATTGCTAGATATAATGCTTTGCATAGTAAACTAGTACTAGCTACTCGATATTATGATGAGGATGTGTTGAATTGTTTGGAACTATTAGCTAATATTCATTGGTTGTTTGCTCAGGGCGAAATGGGACAGGTTTTAGAAACTAGGAACCACATGTATCGGGACCTTACCCTTGAATTTTTAAGCACATTGCATGTTGAGGTCACGAGTAGCCCTTAATATCAAGAGGGCTACATTTCATTTTATCTTAATAGAGAGTTCTATGAACTTAATCTGAGTGCTTCTAATAGTATATTTGATTTTCCACCAAGTATGGATTTACCACACCTCCATGTCCCTAAGGAATTCAATCCGAATGCTTTTTGATATGAAAATTTTGGGGATTATCGGTGTGACACCAGTAATTCCAAAGGCACGATTATTCGAAACCCCTATATTTGTGTGGCCTAATGCTTGTTAGCTTGTGGTTTGTTTGCCAGGGAGGATAGTTTAAATGTGCATCGCCTGTCTGAATTATATTTTTGTATAGCATGCTTCAAGGTGACTGGATTGACCCCGGGTCATTCTTGGTCAATCAGTTGTATAGTGCAACCACTAGTTCTGTATATAGGATTGTCATTGAGGGCCTAATTACTCCCCCATTGCTAGGTTAGTTGGTGTTAAAACCCTAATGATAGTGTCGCAGGTTTAGAGCGATTAAACTTGGTCGCTTTTGAACAAATGAAATTTTGTAGGGTAGATGGTGGGCATATTTGTTGAATTTATCCTGGAAATCGGCTTATCCGTCACCCGAATGTTGATGGCACATCTGTCCAGAACTGGGCCAATCTCTACTTTTTATCCAGTAATGAAGAGTTGGCGCGACCCGCCTCACCTTCTTAACCTACTCAACCTAGGGCTTCTAGTTCATCCTAACCATCCTTCTCTTATGATTATCCTGATATGCATGCTACCTTTCAGTCAATTTAAGAGGAACAAGTTGCTCTACAAGCTTATGTAGAAATTGAGCATGCCTCACTCTATGGCTTTGTTTAGGAGTGGCATGATAAACTTTGTAGGATGATTGCCTCCTAGAACCAGTATTTCCGAGACTTTAGGGCTTGCTTAGAGACCTGGCAGGACTGACTCATTTTTCAACCCCACCCTCCTTCTTCTCCACCCCTCCTCCTCCCTTTCAGAGTCTTATGCTTTTTATGTGCCTGCATTGTGGACAATGCTTTGTCCAAGCATGGGAGAGTTGTTGTAGTTGTTATGTGTTTGTGGTTGTATATATGCGCGTTGTGCATGTGTGAAGGTTTGCGTTTTAGCTCATGCATTTAGGTTTAGTTTGCATTTTTAGTGGATCATTTAGTTTTTTAGGTTTCTTTATTCATTTTTGTTCTAACATCTTTGGTCTTTAGTTGTATTTTAGGCTTAATAAAAAAAATAAAAAACCAAAAAAAAACCCCCCCAAAAAAATGAGCCTATAAATCCTCCAATAATAAGTCTTTAGATAAGTGGCTTTCGTTTACCTATTTTGGCCCTTTTTTTTGGGCCCATTTGTGAATAAAATGCTTGCTTATGAGTTTTTGAACTATCCTTTATGTTTTGACCATCAAGTCGGATGTGAATTGATTGCTTTATGATTCTTGGTATGAGTATTTAGCATATGAAATTCAATGAACTAGATGAACTTTGTCCGATGAGAACTTCAGCTTGAATAGATTAATTCATCATTTTAGTCTCATTTTTCCTTTCATGTGTGACTCTTCCTAGATTTCGTGTGTCTATAACTTACTTTGACTCTTGTTCAAGATCACATTTAGCATACATATTTAGGCAACATGGTTGAGGCATTCTTTAACTTTATAAGCTACATTGATCAAATAGTCATCCTTATATGAATGATTTATCCCTTGCTACCTCTTTAAGCCTTTTCCATGTTTATTGATGAGGACCTACATTATCATCTTTGTCCGCACACATGCCTTACCCTTTTAGCCAAGACTATAGAGTTTTATAGTTGATTGGAAGTAGTTTGTGGATAATAACCTTTTATGGATATTGTGGTTTGGTTGGATGTGATAAGGAATTCATGTTTTGTTTTCCCTTTAAGTTAATTAGTTATGTCTTGTGAGTTGCTAGAGAAGTATTGAAAAGTGCATAGTTTCCTTTTGCTATGATCCTCCTCTTTGATGCTTGTCAAGAAAAGAAATAAAATGAAAAAATGAACCACAACAACGGTGTTTTAAAAAAATGTGTTGAAGAAAAAACACCAAAAAAAAAAACAACAAAAAAGAAAAAAATGAAATAGAAGGATTTGGCATTTGTTTTATATTTTTAAGCACTTTCTCTTGTGAAATCACTAGGGATGTTGTTGATATCTTGCGATGTATAGGCTTGGGGAATATGTTTTAGTTAGGAGATAATAGTTTATGCTCTTAGTCTTTGGCTTTTAGCCCTTCAAATCCCAAAATATTTGTTCCATCCTCACCTTTAAAAATTACCCATTACAACCCTTTAAAATTCCTCATGATTGTCTTGTGTGTTTTGCATTGTAGTGGTGGCTAATTATAGAGTCTTATTAAGCTTATGGTTGATTTGGTTCTATTGAATGAGATTTGAGAAAACCGCATTTTACCTTAAACACATGAGTGATGAGTGTCTCATTGCTAAAGTGAGGATCTATTAGTTCTTCTAGCTCTACTTATTGTAATATGGCAATATGATTATTCAAGTTAATTTGAGTGATTGATTTAATATTTGATACGATTGTTCTTACTTTTATTTTGAAATTTGCCTTCTTCTATTTGTTTGCAGAAGTTGTAATCACTTTTGGGCTAAATTTCTTGAGTTCATTGGGCTATTGATGTTGCTACTGATATCTGCCTGAGGAGGTATATTCATTTTTAGCCTTAGTTTTGTAGTTGCTTGGGGACAAACAATGTTTTAAGTATAGGGGAGTGATATAAGTCCTTAAAGTGCACTCTATTTTGAGGTCATTTTGTATCATTTTTTAGGGAAATTATGTGTTTTATGCTATATTATGTAGTCCTTTTTCTGTTTTATGCTCAGGTATGGTTCTTTTATGTATTTTGTATGTTTTTGGACCATTTTACCCAAATTTGACCCTAAATCAGTGTAGCTTGACCCCCCATAGACAGTCACAAGTCGTTATGCCCGTGAAATGAAGAAAGAATAGAAGAATATGAAGATAGAGCTCATAACGGATGGTCTATGGTGAGTCAATATCTATAAGTCTCTTCGTTTTCCTTTATCATGCGGCTGAGGTTGATCGCATTCCTCTTTAAATAGAGCCATTTTGCAGCAGATTTGAGAGATAGATAGCAAAAAAGACCTCCTACTATCTAATCTCTTCCATTCTTTTCGATTTTCTTAGTTTAGTTTTAGATTTCTTAGTTAGTTTGAGTTTAAGATTGAAAGTTGTGAAGAAATGCTGGTTGTTTTGGATCCCTTGCAAAGTTAGAAAACCCTTGGAGGATCTCCAATTGTGCTAAGTTCTCTTCTCTCAAACTTTATTTAGGTGTTGTTATTTTAAATATATATGAGTAGTTTTCTCAATCTAGGGATTGTTAGCTAAGTATTAATGTTGGAATCTCTAATTTTATTTTGTTATGCTTGTTCTTGATTAGAAATTGGTTGAATTCTATCTTTTGTGTGAGATTATTGTGAGGGAATTTTGCCCAAATTTGCTTGTTAATTCTAAATAATTAAGTGGATGACTGAAATGTAAAACTTGTTGTTTGACTGACAAGATAGGACTTGACTTAGCAATACTTGAGAAAGATTTCCTTGTTAAGAGTAACCTTTAGCCATCAAAAATCTATGACTTAGACTAAACAAGGACATTTGAACAAATGACAATTGGTTAGTCTAGGCAATTCAGTTTATTTCGAAAGAAAAGATTGGATTCTAAATATGATTGCACCTCTTTCAATCTCCCCTTATAGATAAGGCGCATGTTATATTCTATTGATCCACATCTTTACCAAGCAAAACAAATCCCTAGATGCCTTAAATTGATTGAATTTCGCAATTAGATGGTAGTGTTATTCAAACACCTAATTGAAATTTACTTGCTTAGCACTTTTAGAGGGAAAAAACTCGATAGACTACAATTTTCTTTGTGACAACGATATCTTTTCTAAACTACAACACTTGTGTGCTTGCAGCCAAGGTCAGAAGCCTAATAGACCCTAATGAGGGTAAAAGTCCACTGATTATGAGAAGTCTCGGGGATACCATCATTTGTGAGTTATGAGATTCACTTGAGGAGGGAACTAACATATGAATTCCATGCTTACAAATTGATTTCCTATCTATTATGAGTTGAAAGCTCCTTGTTTGAGGACTATGCTAGCGCATATATTTGGAAAAGTGCATATACTTTTCAAAAAGGCTTTTGTTAAATTCCAAACGACCGTCCTGTGAAGTAATTGTTTATCTGTGTTAATTCCATCTTCTTACTAAATGAAGTTCAATTGCTAACTCTAACTAAACTCTTTATTATGAAGTGTTTATCTATGAACTGAACAGCTTGCTATCCTTAATGCCTAAGTCTTAGCAAGAGTTAGCTTGCTTTTTGGGGTCATGTATGCTTAATAAGTATAATGTGTGGCTGTCACTGCTAAGATACAAGGGTTGTAGGTTAGTCAAGGTATGCATTGATCTAAAGAAGGGAAGGGATGCCGTTTGAATTACAGGAGTTATTATAACGTTATTGGATATGGATGACCTTGTATGTTAATATGTGATAGTAAATATTAATTTGTGTGTGAATGCTACTTAAAAGTATTGCATGCAACTATTTTATTTTCTTAGGGTTGAGAATCATTTACTAAGCGTGTGGTAGCTCACCCTTACTCAATTTTCCTTTTACCAGGTCTAACTACTCTTAAAAGACAAGTAGAAATGCTTGGTTCACATAAATCGAGTCAAGAGCTTCTATTTTGTTGGAAAAAGAAGTCACACGTACAAATATATTAGTTCATGAGTTTGTATTGTCATTGATTCATGATGTCTTGATCATATGTAAGCTACGTACATTGGTTTATGTATTGAACATTATCTAGCAGCGCTTTGAATGGCCGCATCGGCCAACCACTTAACTAGCCAGTCGCTTTTATTTAGTTAGAGTTAGTTGTTTCGGGATGTAAACCCTAGTGCTTTGGATGTGTGATTTGTCGAGCTGTATATTTTTTTCTGTCTTTTCAATAGCTTCGTAGTTTGTGCTCTCTAGTGTGTAGCCATCGAGCTTATTTAGATATGTCTTTTCTACCTTGATTATTGCAGGTACCTAGTGTAAGGATTTAAGCCTAGTTTTGGCCAGTTGTTGGGCGTAGCTCTGTTCGTTTCGTTTCAAAAGTTAAGAAATCGCTAACACTTCTAGTCCTAGGGATAGGGGCGTTACAAATGGTATCAGAGCGAAGTCCCTACGACCATAGGTCACGACTTGAGTCTCACAATTCATATAGCTATCTAGGTATTTCTTGAGTGACAATATGGCATGTGATGTACCTTTGGGTGTAAATATGTTCTTGATGTGCTAGCTCATGTGATTGATTGATTGTTCTGTGATTGAAGTAAATCAATTGATTGGAAAATTAAGCTATTTGTTAGATGAGCTAAATGACTTGAATTCTCATGAGTAAGCTTAGTGTTGGCTTCATCAGTGATTGTCTTTTTGTATACAACATTGACGATTTAGTTGAATGTTCACTTGGTTTTGACCTCAAAAGATTGGAAATAGATAACTTCAGGCTTATTCTTTGCCCTTAAGTACGATTTGCTCCTTGGGCACCATTAAGAGCATATGTACTCATGTGTGTGTCCTCTTAAGCACGGTTGGACATTGTTTATGAGTGCCTATATGCGGAGATGAGTATACCACTAAACTTATTAATGTTGAACCATTAAAAAGTGGATCAAAGCTTGCTTCTATGTTTGATAATCCTACTAGATGATGCCTTCTTTTGTGAATTCTAAATTGTTTAAGGAAATTGAGTGAAATTTTCATATGTATGCATACAAATTTGAGTGAGTGATGGAGTCCTTTTGATTGTTGCATAAGTGCTATTCTTGTGGTTCTGCACACTTATCATTGCTACTTGTATATGTTTCATCATGCATCATTGCTTGATTGGTAGCTTCGGGTTGTCCACATGATACATTGTCGGCTTTTCATCATGCCACTACGATCACTACTGAGTCTATCATGTTCTAGACCTTTTGTTATATGGACCTTATTCTTGTCGTGGCATTGGAAGCACTCTAGTTGTATTAAACCTCAAAATACCTAGAAGGAAAGAGGAAGGGAGAGCTTGAAAGACTTTGAAATTGTCACACCACATATGTCATCTCTAGGGGTGAATGGTCCATACCTTACGAGTACTTTCTTTAGCATTAACATAAATCTCAGAAGCAAGAACTCTCTATAGGAGGTTGAACATTTCCGTCCATACCATGAGCCCTTAAAATTTATACGACCACCTATGGGGTAAGTATCTCTATGACATATAGGCATATTTATACAGCATAACGTGGAACATAAAGCACATGAGAGCTTATATGAGCACATAGATTTGTTATCAGCGATCATTAATGTGTTCAGCAATGAATTGCTGAGTAAATGAACTATGTTACTTTCTTAGCTCGGAATATAGTTGAGTTCATTGAACTAGATGACTTATGTGGATTGGTCACATGGTATGGTTATTGAGTCGCTATTTGACTTGTTCGCCTTGTCCTCTCATGTTGCACATTTTAATGGCCATTGTTGTTATGTCTAACAACATGATCTTATGACCTTAAGAGTTTGCGCTCATCTGTTACCTTGTGAATTCTATCTTTAATATTATTACATGACATGCACGTGTACTCACAAATATGATTAGATTCTTAATGCTGCACTTGATTAGATGAGTATATGGCATAATTATTGACATGCTATGGCATGCAGTGTGTAGGTTATCGTGTATTATGTGTTGCGCCGTCAATTTTGCTGGAAAACCTCAGAGCTATGCCTTTGTCAGTGGTTTTTGCATTCATAGGACCGCTACTTAGCATATGAATATTTCTTTAACCGTGAGTTGTACAACTTCATTAATAGAATTGACTGTGTACAATGGCATGCTCTGGATTACATGTTTTGTATATGTTGCGAACACTTTAAGTGATATTCTGAAGGTTTATATCTATCGACGCTTAAATGTTTTATGCTCTTATAGGTGTAATTGGTTCTTTAGATTCAATAATCAGGTTCATGTCGAGACTCTAGGATAGAACGTTTCATCAGCTAAGCTAATGTGATTATGCTGTTTATTTAACTGTCCTGTTAATTTTTCGTTAATTATAGATGTAAGTATAATGTGAGGTATTGGCCTAGAAACTTAGAGTAACTGTCCTGCTAACCCTATACTACTCGACATGATGTATTCTATAAATCATCAGAACAAGACGCATCCTCAGTGATGATTCCTTATGTGAGATAGTCTATCCCAGGTGGTTGTATCAGCAACCAAGCCATAAATACATTGTTGGATATAGAGACCTTATGACAATTAGCCTCCATTCAGGACAACTTTACCACCTCGTTCAAGCAACTTGTGTGTAAAATATGCATGTAACCCTCCTTGTTCATTAGTCTATACTTCTATTAGACCATGTTTCTCGAGTCATCTCTATGATTATTAATTGAAAATTACATCTATTATCCCTAAGTATATATATGTAATATTGATTGATGCTGATGATTAACTCTAATTTTAGGGGTTCGTGATGTCATTGCATCTTAAGAGTCTTTTTATGTATCTTGTTATTAGTATGATGCTGTGTAACGCTATATGATACTGCTATGATATACAAGCCTTGGCTAATTGACTAGATTATGGAATAATTCCATTTCTTCATGCTTACGAAATAAACTCGACCTAGTTGACTGCTTAGATATGACCCTAATTTGTTGTGGTTTAGTTGTCATACATGAAAAACCCTTAGACGCTAACTAATATCGAAGCGTTAAAGTTGTTGGTTGCTATACCGGTAGTGCTTATATATAAGATTGAAAGTTATGTTCCTTTTAAAAAAGTTTTGATATGGCTATCCATGCCGGCTCATTTGCCACTCTTCTGCGTAATTTGTTCTCAGCGCCTTCACAGAGTGAGTACACGCTTGAAGAAGATTGGAAATGAGGAGATTGGATATCATAAACTTCTTATTTTCGATTTGGAAGTTACATTTAGTTGTACAGTAAGATTTTGGACACAATGTTGAGTTTGCATGGTTTGTGCCATGTGCATGTAAATCTCATATTTTATTGTAGCATATACTCTGGAATTTTGGGGACAAAATTCTTCTAGGGGAGGGGGTGACAGTTTAATGGCTGAGAATTTTTAAATCAAGCTAACTATTTAGATTAGTGCTTTTAGTAAGTATGTCTTTTTATATATTAGTTATATTAGACTAATTCTGCTTGATAATGTACTGTACTAAGTTATGTGGATTAGTTTCAGTAATTTCTTGATTTATTGAGTGCTTTCCTGGAATTAGCATAGTTGGATTGGGCTAGCGATCTCAGTATTAGTTGGACTTAGCATAATTGAGCCAATGCCATTTTGTTTTAGGGGGGGGGAAGAGGGCTGGAGCCCTTTCCCTTTACAACAATTACAACCGAGGTGGGGGGTCTACTCTTCTTCCTACCTTCGATCTCCACCAAGCGCGAAAAAGAGAGAAAGAGACCGAGGGAGAGCAAGACAAAGTAGGAGAGGCAACGGCAGCCATAGGGCACTGTGAGCAAGCTGTAGGCGACAAGGAAATGGGCAAGCCGTCCCGGGGTGGCTATGCAGACAAAGGGGCAAGACAAGGGGATCGGTGGCTAAACCGTGGCCTATCTCACCATGATCACCGCCATCTCTTACCTCCAAGAGTGGGCTGGTGAACACTACTGGATGAGTAGTTCCACCATTAGCAATGAAAAAGAGAGAACGAAGAGGGGCAGAGAGCAGCTAAAGGGGGAGAAGGGAGTAGGACCCAGCTCAAATTCCCCCAAATTGACCCTGGGATGGATTCAATAGCATGGAATCAAGGTGGGTGATTCTCGATCCCTAAACCTAATAATTAATTTTGAAAGTTTTAATACTTTGGCGATATGGATGTTAGTAGAAATTGTGAAAGTTTGGGTTGATTGAGAAATGCGAAATTTCAGGAATAATGAGGGATGGAAAGAGTGATTAAAGTTAAGTTGTCATTGACATGAATTTGAGGTGCAGTTTGGGGAGGTGTTGTGACAAGGGACATTGGGCTATAACTATTGAAATTGATATGATGGATTGCAGAGTGCTTCTTGATTGCTATTTTTATGCTTAAATTTTTAGCTAGACTAGCATATTATGTTTAATAATATCATCAATTTGTTAAATCGCCTTTGGAATTGTAGTAGGAAGTATATTTTGTAATTGCTTGGTCAAGCGTATGCGAATGTGCAGTTGGAAGCAGGGAGGAAATGCGGGAAAGTGATTTCTTATTTATTTTGAGTTGAAAACTCCTTGTTTGAGGACTATGCTAGCGTAGATATTTGGAAAAGTGCATGTACTCTACAAAAAGGCTTTTGTTGAATTCCAAATGACTTTCTTGTGAAGTAATTGTTTTTATTAGTGCTTAATTTGGTTTAATTGAAGGGTCTTGCTTTTTTATGTGTTAATCCTATCTTCTTACTAAAAGAACTCCAGTTGGTAACTCTAACTAAACTCTTTGTTGTGAAGTGTTTATATGTGAACCAAACAGCCTACTATCTTCAATGCCTTAGTCTTAGCAAGAGTCGGTTTGCTTTTGGGGTTATGTATGCTTAATATGTTGATATTAAGTAAGTGTAATGTGTGGCTATTACTGCTAAGATACAACGGTTGTAGGTTAGTCAAGGTAAAGGCTTTGTACATTGATCTAAAGAGGGGAAGGGCTGTCATTTGAATTCTTGGGTTTACTAAGGTTTTATTGGATAGAGATGACCTTGTATGTTAATATGTGATATTAAATGTCAATTTGTGTGTGAACGCTACTTAAAAGTGTTGTATGAAACTGTTTTGTTTTATTGGGGTTGAGAATCATTCACTGAGCGCGTGATAGCTCACTCCCTCTCATTTTCTTTTTTTCCAGATCTAACAAATCCTGAAAGACTTCACGTAAATCAAGTTGGGACCTTCCATTTTCTTTGAAAAAGAAGTCACATGTACAAATACGTTAGTTCATGAGTCTGTATTGTGATTGATTCATGATTTCTTGACCATATGTAAGCTACATACATTGGTTCATGTATTAAACATTATCTAGCAGTCGCTCTGAATGGCTGCATGGCCCAACCGTCTGAATAGTCATTCATTTTTGTTTGGTTAACTTTGTCCATTTCGTTTCAAAATTTAAGAAACCGTTAACACTTATAGCCCTACGGGTACGGGTGTTACACCTCTTCATGCCCAAATAAGTGACAATGTGCACACCTTATTGGCCTCCATTCACATTTAATCTTCTACTGAGCCACTAAATATCTTTTATTTATGAAATCCACATGCTCAGGAAATGAACTATCAAGTTTCATCTCCACCATTAATCTCGCTTAGCAGAGCATTGATTTTTCCTTGGCAGGCTTATTAGTATTAATTAGAACTCCAATAGACTCCCAACCTTAAACTTTCCAAGCTCCAGTACTTTATGTCCAACTTAGGCAATTGAACCCAAATGGGCAATGATGTGGTTGAATTTATAACAATGTTCAAAGACTCATTCCAGGGCTTAACTATGAATTGTTTACGATCAAAGAAGTAAAAGTCTTACTAATCACACTATCCCTATGTAAGATGTTTATAAATCTCACCAGAAACAAGCCTTTGTTGACAGATGCTAACTAATCAATATCAACGCCCATCCAAATACGTTGTACAAAACCATTACAGCATCATAGGTTGGATTCGCCCAAAAGACACAACATAAAATTGAGGAACTCCAGTACTTAATTTCACATTGGATATCAGACCTCTTAATTTTAGCACAAGTTATGCCATTCACAAGTACCCTTGGCACAAATTTTAGGGCATTACCTTCGTCAAGGTCAATAAGACATACATATGAATTGACCAGAATTTCATTAAGATCATAATCCTCTTCATCCCCATCCCCATCCCCTGAATCCCACTTGATGTTACTGGATTAGGAATCCCCCATTATCAGTGTCCGCGAACTTTGTGGTACTCTTCGATTGCTCCACTCCTCAGCAAAATTAGGGCCATCTTAAGCTCTCGCACTGCCCAAATCGGCCCAAAAGCTGATGTTTTCAGTGAAGGAGAATTACTCTGCAAAATCACCCCCGGCCCGCCCCATTTTCCTCTTCTCGCCTAGGCCTACAGAACTCAGGAAGACAGCAAAGCTATATACATACATATATATATATATATACATATATATATATATATATATATATATATATA